>JBAGKK010023680.1:0-11322 GCA_037177015.1 Euceroptres primus | reverse complement strand
GTTGACACAATGGATGAATATTATTCATCCATTGTGTCAACTTACTAACGACACTTTAGGCCAAAATAAAAATATTTTTAAAAAAGAAACGCCACTTCAGCATTTTTAAAAATTTCTGTTTTCCATTTTCATTTTTGGATCTCGTCGATTTTTTTCTAGTGTACTTCTAGACTTCAAAATTCCACACAAGCTCAAAAAATGTTAAACTTATAAATAAAAAAAATTAATTCTGTTAAGATACAAAATTCCGAAATAAGAAAATCTGCTGTCATTCCAATTTCGATTCCTAGGTCTTGTCGATTTTTTTTTCTTGTGTATTTTTATGTTTAAAAAACCCACATATGCTCAGAAAAATGGTTAAACTACAAGTTATGAAGATAAGTTCATAAAATACCAAAATCAAAATTTTAAAAATTCGCTGTATTGCCAATTGCGATTCCTGGGTCTTATGGATTTTTTTTCGATGTTTAATATTTCTATGTTTAAAAAACCCATACATGCTCACAAAACTGTTTAAACTACAAGTTATGAAGATAAGTTCATAAAATACCAAAATCAAAATTTTAAAAATTCGCTGTATTGCCAATTTCGATTTCTGGGTCTCGGGAATTTTTTTTCTAATGCATTTTTGTCACGAAAAAGTTTTCATGTACCTCAAATAATTCTCCTCCTATTTGCAAACGTGTTAAAAAAATTTCCGAAAACAATGGTAAATTAAATAGAAATTATCCTCAAAAAAGAATAGATTAAAATCCGAAAAAAATTGAAAAGACTTTTTTGACCTCCAGGTCTGTGAAAAAAAATTGAAACTCAATAAAATTTAAAAACTCTACAAACAAGAAATTTTTTAAACCTTTTTTTCGAGCGCGGGTAATCAAGCTGCATGTCGATCGATTTCAAATTAATTATACTTTTTTAGGACCCCAATACGCTACTTTTCCGCGTTGTAGCGATTTCGAATTCCAAAAGTATTTATTTTCGACTCACCCTAATGTCTAATAACTATCTGATAATATTATTCATTACTCCCCTATCTAAACCCCTTTTTCAATCTAATATTAATTACTTCCTGGATATTATTCATTACTCCCACATCGAAACCCCTTTTTGTATCTAATATTGATTACTCCCTAGATTTTGAATCACCCTCGGGATTTTCCTAGCTTGATAACCTTGGGATCTTTCACGATTTACGTGGCTAGGTTAACGGTCTCGCGCCTAGAAATGCGAACTGTAATCACATATGTGGTCGTAAATAAACGCACATAAATGCAAGTCGAGATCTGCATGCAATTGTGCCTCCGGAGGTACAAGAAGCCGTTTTCATCGTACGCGATAGATGCGGCACAATGGTTCGCGCTTTCTTAAGATTTCTAAACAGATTTGCGAAGGTAGGCGATATGCTTCCCGACCGGAAGTCAAAACTCCGGAATATCCTCTTCACTCTTAATTCGGATTCTACGACGTAACAGTCTGCTAATTTTATTACTGGAAAAAATAAGCAATCGATATTATTCTAAACAAGTAACTGTCTTTTAAACACCAAAAGAATCAAACTGTATCAGAAGTAACTAGAACGCAATTCAGATGCTAATTTCAAAATTAGCAGATAATTAGGCCCGATTAGATTAATATTTTGCAACTAAGTCTTAAGGTAGACATCAGGAATGTGTTTAATGGTAATGATTATTGACCGTTAGTTAATGATAATGATCGTTAGTTACCTTTAATTGCTTGTAGCGGAGTATTAAAACCCAGGAACCAAAAAGAAGAAAAAACTCGAGTTTTTGACTTGAAAAAATTTCCGAGAAATCAAATTCGAATTTCAAAATCTGCTTATTAGTTTCAATTGTTCTTAGAATGTTTGCCAGTAATGAACAGTTCATAATAGTTTCTGGAAGATTCAATAAAGTATTCTAGAAGACTCTGAAAAAATCTAAGGAGTTTTGGAGGTTTTACGAAAATTTTGAAGAATCTTAGAAGACTCTGAAGACTTATGGAAAAGTCTACAAGATTCTAGAAAAGTTTACTAAAATATTCTGGAAGGGTCCAGAAAACTTTTCCCCAATTGTAAAAGATTTTGAGGAGTTTTTGAAAACTCTGAAAGAATCTGGATATCTCTGGAAGCGTCTTAAAGAATCCGAAAATTCCAGGAAGGTCCTAAAAGGTCGTGGAAGAATCCTGAAGAGTAAAGGATCTCAGAAAATTCTGAAAGATCTTAGAAGATCCTGCAAGAATTCAGAAGATTTTGGGTCTTTTTTTGTGGATTTTTTAGAATTTTACAAGACTCTATACAAGATCCTGAAATGGGTTCAATGGTTCTTTTGAAGTTAAGGAGACAAGAACGTGTTTCTGGGTTGACAGCTGGGTACCGAGGAAAAAAAGAAGAGATGACCAGGGGAGGACCTTAATGAATCGTCAGAGTAACGAAAATGAGCGAACGAGCGTAAGAGGCTCATTAGAGAGTGTACGGACTCCATGGCCATCACGGCGTGACCGGCTTTCTCGTCTGCTTCCAACATTTTTATTGCAGAAGGAAATGCCGAGCCGCACTCTTGAGTCACAGGCAAGGTCGTTTCCAATGGCCGCCCACGCTGGAAGTCTCAAGTTACGTCTTCAGCGACCTGCACTTCAAATGTTTATCATTCTTTAAATTTCCTTCAACAAATTGCATCCGTCACGGTCGTCACTCTTAACGACACTACTTGACCGACGTTGCTCATTCTTCTCATCTGCCTAAAATAATAAACCATTATTAATACACCAGATCCAAAAATAAAGTTTGTTTATACATCACAACCTAATAATCTAAATAAATTAATTAATTCTAAAACAATTGAGAGGATATTCAATTAATACAAGTTGTAAATTAAGAGTGATAATTAAACTCAAATGCTCGCTTAAATAAAAAAATATATTTTAGCTACTTCGTAGTTGAAAAAGAAAAGCTTTTTTCACTTGAAGACCTTTTAGTTACATTTAAGTTACGAAAACATCAGGACTCGTAAAAAAGTTCGTGAAAGTTTCTTCGAATAATTTATTATTATTGATAAATGAAATGAGTTTCAAAAAATAGCTTAGATTTTACGCTGCCCTATTGAGAAAGAACTTTGTGATTGACTGTCGTAAACAGATAAGAAAAACTCATATAAGAGATAATAAACTTAAAGAATTTAGTCACTACCTGTTATTAATTAATATCCTCTTAAAATTCATAATGGTACCATTCTCTGGAAATCCTTTCTAGTATCGATATCCAGAGAATATTTTTACTTTCTCATCACTCTTAGCGCTCACGAGAAATTATATTGTATCTAGCGATGAGAAAGTATTTTAATCGTGCGAGTCTTCGTGCCTGACTTTTTAGCGGAAGTGCATATTTTAAAAGTAAATTCAAACAGGAAAACAAGTAAGTTCACTTGTTCATTTCATTAACTTTCAAAGGTGTCTAGTTATCTAGTTTTCCTTCAGAAAAATAGAGAGTAGCAAGTGTTTTGAAATTTATGGTTTCAGATCTGATTTTTAAAAACAAGGGGTCACTTTACTAGTTGAGAACCATGAAAAAAATTTAAGTTGGTAAACCGGTTCTTAAAAGTTTATCAACTTAAAAGAAAAATTAATATACAATGATCTTGAACAATATATGTTATATTTATAGAAATATCTTTAAATAGGAATATAGTTTTATAACTTGATTATAAAACTCTGAATTCTGAAAAACATAATAAATAAGAATAACACTTCTGCAAATTAAACAAAACATTTCTGACATTTTCTTATATTTATGAGATTCTACAAATCCGACTTGTGTAATTTTAGAGACGAGAAGTTATTTTGCAAACTCTATTTTTTATAAAAATAGAAAGCTTGTTATGTTTTGGTCAATCTGTTGATTCCGATTTAAATTTATTCGAAATGGATTTTATAACGTAACAAAATTTTTGATATCACCTTTTCACCAGAATTTGGGTAAATTGACAGAGTAAACTCACTGGAGTTCACTCTACATATATTAAGTCTGGCCAATTAACAGTTCATTGTCCGCCAAACAGGTATTCGATCATCTACATTCGATTCTCGCCACCGCGTCAAAAAAAAAAAAAAAGAAGAAAAAGAAAAGGTTTTTATGAAACTTTTTATACATACAGGAATAACGTTTCTTGATAACAATATAACTTGATAAAAAGCTTTATGAGTATTTTTAATTCAAAATTCAAAAAATAAATCAGGGTGTCATAGTGTTTCTCCATAAAAAAACTCCAGGATTTTTCCAGGTTCTTCAGGTAAAAAATAAATTTTTCCAGGTATCATTTTTTAATTATTACTATAAACTTTCATGAAAAAAATATTTTTTTCTTGAACCTGTACGATAAAAATAATTTACACAATTATAAATGAACCATATAAAATGTTTATTATGCGATTTTTGAAATTTTTGAGTTTAGCTAACTGAGTTTATCTGTATAAGCTCAAAAAACTACTTTTTAAGGAAATATTCTCGAAAAAGAATTAGGAGTTTTCTACTAAGTCGTTTATTAATTGCTTTAGTAAGCGTTGTTACTAATCTTCAATAAAAAATTACTATTTTACAGCAAAAAATTACAAATTCATTTAGTAACCTAACTAAACTAATTAGTAAGCATTACTAAGTGAATCAGTAGTTTTCTACTAAATACATAAGCTTACTAAATCAATTGATAAACGACTTTTCTTGATTTCATTCAGGGTTGCTAAGAAATTCCCTGAATTTTTCATGGCCAATTTTTCATTTTCCCTGACCGTTATCTGCCGTTATAATTATATAATTCCGGGATCATAGTGGTTCAATTTCAGGGAAAACAGGGGATTTTTTTTTCAAGAAAGGAAATTAAAGATAAAAGGAAGAAAGTTTTTTTCTTTTAAAAATACAAAGGTAGCTACAGTTCTTCAGAATCTTAAAAAAATCGTAAGAAATCTTAGATTCCTGTCTAATATGTAATAAAACACTCCTCAAATTTCTAAACTTTCAGAATCTTTGGAATGCTTTTGAATTTTCGAAAATCCTTCATGACTTCTGGAGTTTCCAACAAACTTTTAAAATCTTTTAGAATATTTTTATTTTTGAGTGTTTTAGAACCTTTCAGAGAGGCTTCCTGATTCTTCCAAAAATCTTCCATAATGTTCTAAAATCTTTTAGTCTCTTCCAGACATTTTTTTAAAGACTTTCAAAAAGTCTACAGAATTTTAGGAAGATTCTGAAAACAGTCTAGAGGATTATTAGATATTTAATTATTAGATAGATAGATTATTAGAGTATTTTCTGCAGATTTCTAGAAATTCTAATGCACTTCAGAATAATGTGCCTAAAGTTCTGAACGTGTTCAAATAAATGAAATTTATTCTTTTATTTCATTTCAAAACTTAAATTTATTCTAAAATATTGATTTATTAATATAGAAACAAGTGTAACGATAAAGAAGGTCTTCCTTTTTATTTTGTAGATTGAACGAAATTTTAGGATAAATTTGATTTCAGAAAAAAAAGGTTGTTCATTTGAACATTCAAAACTTTAGGTACATTTCAGAATATTCTTGAGGAGTCTATTCAAGGTTTTAGACGATTTTAAATGATTCTGGAACATTCTCGTATATCTTGTAAAATATTAAAGAATTTTTAAGAATTCTTTAAGATTGTAAAAGATTATTATATGAGAATCCAGAAATTTCTAAAGGTTTTTGGAAGAATCCAGAAGAATCTAAATGATTGTAGATTTTAAAACAGTCTAGAATATTTTGGAGAATTTTTACAGATTTCAGGTAAGTTTTGAAGATTCGAAAGAATTTGAGAGAATTTCGGTAATCTTTCGTAGGCTTTGGAGGATTCTAAAAGATTCTGTAGAAAATTGTAGAAGGTTACGGAAGTATTCAGAAAATTTTAGAAGATTCTGGAAAAGTCTAGTACCTATATGTTGTAGAATATTGAACAATTTTGGGATATTATTTTAAAAGATTATTGTAGGAGAACCCAGAAGATTTTAGAACAGTCTAAAATATTCTGAAGAATTTTTAAGGATTTTAAATCAGTTTTAAAGATTGTGGAGGATTTTAAGAGATTTTAGGAGATTTATAGATTTTGAAAATTTGGAAATTATAGGAAATTGAAGAAAAGGTTAAAAAAGTTTCTGAAAATCACAAGTTTCTATTTCTTATAATTCTTGGAAAATTATTGGGAAATTTGAATATAAAAAGGGGAAAAAGGGGGAAAAAGGAATGAAACTCTAAAAAAAGTGATTCTAAGAAATTTGGAGAATAATAGGGAAAAGGGGGAAAAAAGGGAACAGGGGATTGACTGTGATCCCTGATTTTGTAATATTATAATTATATAATTATAATAATTGTTAAATTACAATTATAACTTATTCAGATATAATTATAATTTGTTGAATCAAAAAAATTCCCTGACTTTTTGAAAGTTTTGCCTGACTTTCCCTGACCCTTTTTGAAATTCCCTGACTTTCAAGAATTTTCTGATAACTTATAGTAACCCTATCATTCGAAAAAAACTACTAATTCAAATGTAGAAAGATAAGAATTCCAGGACGATGAGTGAAATTCAAGGACTTTTGTAGGTTTTCAAGGATTTCCAGGACGCTAGACACCCTGAATAAATAGAAAACAAAATTCAATAATTTTTTTTTAGAATTTAGGAAATTTAAATTAGACAAAAATCAAATTCAAAATCCTATTTAACGTCCAATAATCAAGTTAATATGTAAAATTCTTGGTAAAAAAAATTCAAGGACTTTTCTAGGTTTTCAAGGATTTCCAGGACGCTAGACACCCTGAATAAATAAAAAACAAAATTCAAGGTAAAAATCCAGGTAAAAAAAATTCAAGGACTTTTCTAGGTTTTCAAGGATTTCCAGGACACTAGACACCCTGAATAAATAGAAAACAAAATTCAATAATTTTTTTTAGAATTTAGGAAATTTAAATTAGACAAAAATCAAATTCAAAATCCTATTTAACGTCCAATAATCAAGTTAATATGTAAAATTCTTGAAAAAACCCCAAGAATCCACCGACCAGATTTGAACAAATACAATAAATGGTCGGTGGATTCTTGGGTTTTTTCAATAATTTTACATATTTTCTTTAGAAATAAATTAAGAAATAAAATGAATTTTACCTTAAATTGCACAATTTTTAAATTCTTTTAAAATTTAATTTTGTTATAATGAAGATAGAAGTGCACTTTGAGCAATTTGAATGCTACTAAAGAATTATGGTGGCATATCATGCGTCAGAATGAATATTGTGTAATGTTGCGATATTGCATAAACAGCTTACCGCCAAAAAAACGCGATGAGGGCTGGAAAAAATCCAGTAAATTGCATGGTTGTAATACCTCAGCACGTATTGCGTTTTGCATAATTCAAAAGGCCGCAAGATTCTGTATTCATAGAATGGAAAGTGATAATGAGACAATCTCCAAGAGAAATGATCTTTACGATGTATTCAATCCTCCTCACGCAAGATAAATTGAAAACTTGTCTTGTCTCTTTTGATATAATTTCCTTCAATTTCATTAAAAAGGCTAATCATTTTCAAAAAGAATTTTCTGTGAACGTTTAAAAACCACATTTCCTTCGAGTCAAAAAATTGAGAACTTCCCTAACAATTGTAGCATCCCAGGGTGTCTAGCGATCAGGACATTTAAAATTCCCGGTCAATTTTTTTTCCCCGATGGAGTTAAAAATATCTTTTTGTGATTTTTGAAAGTGAACGTATACACAGAAATGTGAATTTTAACATAATATACATATACAAAATTTATATTGTAAAGAAAATAATTATTTATTTACACATGCCAAACTTATCTTTAATCACAGACTAAAGTGATAAATATTAATCGAAAGTACATATTTTAAAACTTTCGCAAGACGTAAAATAAATATTTTTTAAATTATGCAGTCAGAATCGCAAGTAGTTGCTTAAATGCTATTAAAATCTGAAGAATAAAAAAATAAAATATAAGTATAATCCCGATCCTAAATAAAATTTTCCCGGTTTTTTCGCGGTAAAATAAAATTCCCGGGTTTCTCCCGATTTTTTCCCGGTAAAATAAAATTCCCGGGTTTTTCCCGATTTCCAGGTCCGCTAGACATCCTGCATCCTCAGAATTCTTGTCTCGTGCTCCAATAATTTAAAAAGAAAAACGAGTCCATTAGTTAATTTTCAAACAGTCCCCGTTGAAAGCATGTTGGGCCACTAAAGAAAAAAAATCCAAACTTAATCTCTGAAACAGATCGTCTCTCAAGTGAAGCAAAAGGTCGAACAACAGATTAAAGTACACTGACTCGGGTGGAAACGAGTACAAGTTGTCTAATTTTAGAAACACCGAGAAAAATAAAGCTCGTGGTGGAAAGTGAAATATCAGAAGTTGATGTTTTGTTTTTGCTGCCATTTAACTTCACTGTCGCCAGCAATGAGACAGAAAAAAATGGAGAAAAGACTCGAGACTTGAAATTGGGCGCATCGTTGCCCACGTGGGTGGATGGCTGGTACAATGAGATGAAGTGAGAAAAACTGAGAGCAAGAATGACAGAAAGGAGTGAGATAAGATGATAAGTGGGAGGCCAATGGAAGCTGGGCGCCTCGAAAATAGATCGCGTGGGTACAACTTAATCTCAGCTCGTTCTACACCTCAAGAAAGCAGAAATGGCACACCTCGTGCACGTTGCCTATTCTCAAATAATGGACTGAAGACTTGAAGACATGAAGAGCCTCTTCATTTCCTCGTTGGAACGATGGGTTATCCGATTTCTTTCAAATTTATCATCGCTCGTTATCCGGTCTCGAGATTGTGACAGGCGATCGATTTAGGAGACGAGAGGAAACGTATAATTTGTATTCAGTTGCGTGCCACTTAAAAATCCACTTTTAAGGCCTGCCCAAGGTCAGGCGAATGCATTTCTTAATTCCGTCCACGTCGAAGTTCACGAACGTACATTTCCAGGTGACTCTTCAGCAAGGCAACATCTACTCAAAAATCAGCAAATTGAAACGAAAAAAATTCATCTAAAAAATAAATACAAATTAATATATGAAAGAGGATATAGATATACGAATAGAGACAAAAATAGCTTACAATCGAAATACCTGCTTCTGCAATCTGGAATCCTGAGAAATTTTTAATTTCCCTGGAAAGAATTTTTTAATAATCCAGACCGTTAATTTAATTTTGCAAGATAGAGATTTACCGAGAAATGTTTCCCAGGAGACAGTAAAAAATTAAACTGGACTTGAGTTCTTGAAAAGTAACGTATCAACGTGTTCTCCGTTAAGTGTGATTCTAGTTTACAAAAAGTCTCGAGGCTAAAGTTCTCAGCCTTGTAGAAACTGTACGAAACTAGAATTTTAATTGTTTTCAGAATCGGCGATAATCAGAGCTCCGACTTAAACAATATTCTTTAAAGTCGAATAAATTCGAAAATATAATTAATAGAGAATGGAATTTATCAATGTTGTTATTTCTAATCATTGGACCTTATTTTTAAAATAATAATTTTAAGATAAAAAACATCAAAGAAAGGAATTTGATGTATAAAACGTCATACGGACGTTATTGTTGTAAATCTCCCGTCATTTAAATTTCCCAATAATTTTAATTAATAATTGAATAGTTATAATAATTTCAAAAGCCAATTTTCAAGGGAATTGATTTTTATTTACAGTATCATTTCCGAAGGTTATTATTTTGATTGCTGAGAGTTAACTCAATGCGTTATGATTCGCCTGAAAATTGACTAATGTATCTAAACGAAATTTTGGCACGCGAAGGATGGCCCACGTGCCAAGAATGCACGACCTCTGAGACCGGCGACCCCACCTTTGCAATCATCAGCTGATTTCGTGACAAAAAAACCTTCGATCATTGATCTCAACAATCAGAAACTTCTCGACTGACCATAAAATTAAAGACCAAATTAATATGAAAACAAAATCAAACAAAATCTTTATCTCTGAAAAAAGTGGAATGCAAAAAACAGTAACATCGAACTGACTTTTAGTTAATAAAAATAGAGGTTATAAGCTATAAGAAATACATAATCGAAAGATCAGAGAGACCGCATCACCAGTTAAGGGATAAGGAATTTCAGCCAGATCCAATTTTAGTATGAGGTCGTTCAATTATAAGTTCATTGACGTTCAAAACAATCAATAGTATTTATTTATAAATCCATTCATTTAAAAAACTTACTCCAACTCTTTCAGTTCCTTTCACTTTTAAAAATTAATTTCTTTTCCTAGAAAATTTGAATTTCATTTCGAAACAAAAAACTACTTTTTGAATTAAAGTTTTCAATGAAACTATAGAGGGTGATTGCCGAAAAAAAAGTTTACCGTTTTAAGTCCCAGCCATTTATTCAATCTATTAAAAATACAAGGTAAAATTGTTAATTTTATGCTTTCATTCTGAAACTGAAGGAGGTTCGACTCATTGACATAACTTCCAACTAAAAAAATGATTTCTAAGGAATGAAATAAAATAAATAAAAGGGATAAATAAAACAATAAATAATCTGATTAATTTTGCAAAAGGCATTAATGCTCAACATAAAAAAATAGTTATCAAATTATTGGTAAATAAATAATTATGATCCAAACTATTTTTTGCCAAGTTAAACATTGTTTTCCATGTCCAAGAAGTTGGCACCGCCAACTTGGAATTTTCAAAAAAATGAAAGTTGTGCTGAATTGTGCTAGATTTGTGATTAATTGGGCCGCAAAAGATTTCTCGAAAAAAAAAAAATTTGAGCCAAAATTTCAAAAAAACTTTTTTTAGCCCAGCACCGCCAACTTGAGTTTTCAAAAAAATGAAAGTTAAGTTGAATTGTATTAGATTTGTGCTCAATTGTGCTGCAAAAGTGTTTTCGAAAAAATCAAAATTTCAGCCAAAATTTCCAAAAAAAGTTTTTTGGCCCAGCGCCGCCATTTTTTTCAAAAAAACCTGAGTTGTGCTAGCCTAGCACAACAAAACATCCCTAAGACACTTTTCGCTCAGAAATATATTTTCGAAAATAAATCAACTTTTTGGAACATGTAATACCTTTTGACCCAAAATTTTCAAAAATACGAATTTCGAAAATCGGAAAGTTGTGCTGAGTTGTGATGGCCTAGCACAACAAAACTTCCCTAAGACACTTTTTGCTCAGAATTATATTTTCGAAATTAGTTCAACTTTTTTAAACTGGCAATACATTTTTTACCCAAAATTTTCAAAAATGCGAATTTTGAAAATTGGAAAGTTGTGCTGAGTTGTGCTAGGCTAGCACAACTC
>JBAGKK010023670.1:0-11323 GCA_037177015.1 Euceroptres primus | reverse complement strand
AATTAAACGTAGGGGTGGTTTCAAAAAGAATTTCCAGACAAATGTCAAAAATGACAATTTTCAATGTGTCAAAGTCCGCAGATAAATGTCATTTTTTAAATTTATCTGCAAATTCTTTTTGAAACCACCTCTAGGTCTAATTTGGAAACTTGTAAATAATAGGGGTGCGTCAGGAGGGTTGTCGGATGTGATCCCAAAAGTCAGAAATGCAGATAAAAATTTCTTCGGGACTTTGATACTTTGAAAATTGTCATTTTTGACATTCATCTGGAAATTCTTTTTGAAACCATCCCCAGGTCCATTTGGAAAACTTGAGGATAATAGGGGTGCCTCAAGAGGGTTTCCGGATGTCAGAGGAGGGTTTCCCAATAGTCAGAAATAAAATTAAAAATTTTTTGGGGACTTTTATACTTTGAAAATTGTCATTTTTGACATTTAGCTGAAAATTTTTTTTGAAACCACCTCTAGGTCTAATTTGAAAACTTGTGAATAATAGGGGTGATAAATAAGTGATTTTACTTTTATAACGTTTATTTTATAGAAAAAATACAGTGAAAAATATTTTTATAATTAGTGGTATTTTCTATTTTTAAAATTTTTTTGTGGTCTTCTTAACCGTTAAATAGGGGTAATTTAACCTGTAACATATTTTTATATTTTTTTCACAGGTCGCGAGCGAGGTCCAAAAAATAGGCTAAAAAACAACCCATTTTGTGGTCACTCTTTACCCCATTTGCTGCCCCCTGGCACCCCCTGGGAGCACTAAATTGCAAATCTGACCTCGGATTCGTGATCAGCGACCTCGAAAACCCCCGGGGTAGTATTTTCAGTGCCTATAAACTCTTTCTAATATGTAGAAATAAATTTTAATCTTGTTTAATTAAGTTTACAGTGAGTTTTGGTTTTTTATGGTCTATTAAGCTCTTCAAAGCCGTATTAAGGGTCGAACTTTCGTGAAAAAAATATTCAAACCATGATTTCGATGTATTTTAATCCGTAGAATTCAATTCTATGGTCAAATTAATCGTATCATTTTTCGTTTTTTTTTAACTCCAAAAAACCATGAAAAAACCGCAAAAATGGGTTTTTTGCATATATCTCAAAAAATGATGGGGGGGGGGCTATTTTTTAAATGCAGATACAGATTCAGCGTAGAAAAATACGTAACAAAAAGTTGGTCTGATCAAAAGTATAGGCAACGTTTTTTTTGTGGGCCTGTGTAATAAGATGTTTACATGAATTGTTTAAACAATTTTTGATTATATTTAGCAATTTTCTCCTAGAATAGAGTTAGAAAGTCGCGGTTTTTCCAAATTTTTAAACTTATTTTCAACTTTCCACTTGGCGCGAGGCAATAAACAATTAAATTTGACAGAAATAATTGTTTAAACAATTTATTATTATTTATAATAATTTTCTCTTGAAATAAAGCTAGAAAGTTAGAGTTTTTTCTAAAATTTTCCACTTTTTGTCAGGTAATAATTATTTCAGGTTACCAACCATAATTGTTTAAACAAATTATTATTGCTTATAACTGTCTTTTTCTATAATAATGCTAGATGATTGCGTTTTTTTCTGGAATTTTTAACTTTTTGTCCACTTTTCACTTAGTGAGGTAATAATTAATGCAAGTTAACAAAAATAATTATTTAAACAATTGATTACTGTTCATAACTATCTTCCCTTAGAGTAATTTTAGAAATTTACGCTTTTTTCTGAAAACTTCAGTTTTGCTATGACTTTTCAGTCATGAACAAATAATAAATGAACATCAACAGGAATCGTTTTTTAAATAGTATTCTATTTTTTTCAAAATGAAGTATTTTTACTCTTTTGCTAATGTTTCAAAAATATTAATTTAAACAGAAAGGCTATCTTACACTACCGATAAAAAAAAAGGATGGAATAAATAGGTGTAGATGGGAAGGGTGGATCTGTAAATGACTTGTACAAATTTTGTTTTGAATTACAACACAAAGTTTATTGCAAAGCGTAAAAGAAAAATTTGTAATTGCACACATTCAGGGAGCTTTCAGCTCCCTCCCATCCCTCTCCTACCCTGGAGAAAACATGTCATCGATGATAATATACATATATAGAGATTAAAAAGGCCTTAAACAAATAATTAATTGACTATAACATAATCAATTAATGATTATAACATAATCAGTTAATTAATTATTTGATTGAGGCATTTTTAATCTCTCATATATGTATATTATCATCGATGACAACATGTTTTTTCCAAGGTAGGAGAGGGGGGAGCTGATAGTAAAATGTGTGCAATTACAAATTTTTCTTTTACGCTTTGCAATAAACTTCGTGTTGTAATTCAAACCAAAATTTTTACAAGTCATTTACAAATCCACTTCTCCCATCTTCTCGAATTATTCCAACCTTTGTTTTTATCACTTCACTTTGAAAAAAATAGAATATTATTTAAAAAACGATTCTTGTTGTTGTTCATTTATTATTTGTTCATAACTGACAAGTCATAGCAAAACTGAAGTTTTCAGAAAAAAAGCGTAAATTTCTAACATTACTCTAAGAGAAGATAGTTATAAACAGTAATCAATTGTTTAAATAATTATTTTTGTTAACTTGCATTAATTATTACCTCACTAAGCGAAAAGTGGACAAAAAGTTACATATTTCAGAAAAAACCGCAACTGTCTAGTATTATTCAAAGAGAATATTATTAAAAATAATAATAAATATCCTAAACAATTATGTTTTCGTCATTTCGGCATTTTCCTTTGGCTTTTTCTCGATCTCATGACGAAAAGCACTGTATTTGCCATGTCCAAACGAAAATTTTGTCTCGAGCGATTAAATCCCTCGGCTTCGCCTCGTGATTTAAACTATTCTCTCGCCAAAATTTGCGTTTAAACTTGGCGAATAATGTACTATTGTTAACTTGAAATAATTATTACCTCACTCTAACTGAAAAGTTAACAAAAGGTGGAAAATTTAAAAAAAAACCGCAACGTTCTAGCATTATTCTAAGAGAATATTGTTATAAGTAATAATAAATTGTTTAAACAATTATGTTTGTTAACTTGCATTAGTTACACTGCTCTTGCGATATATTTCCCCATGATATAAATCCTTCCACGAATTTTTGCCGGTTGTGAGGGGTTCAAGGGGACGAGAGAGTGGCGCTGTGATCTCAGCAGAGTTTTGTAGTACCGTAGCCACAAAGCGGGCAGTACCCTAAGCGGATAATTTCATCAGTTCGCTTCAGTTCGCTTTCAGTGATTTGGTTATGCGTTGTATATAATAATTAATCAATAATAACTAAATAAAACTTAAAATTAAAGTAAACGTTAAATGAAACTTATATTTATAAAATATTTTTTGCTCGTGACAAAAATCAAACAGAAATAGATAATCCAGTCCTGACTGTTGACGTTTAGAGACTCGCGATTGAAGTCCAAGACCATTTCAGGCCATACTCGAAACGAGCATTAAATCGCGAGAGCAGTGTATTAATTCATTAAGTGAGGTAATACACATTAATTATTACCTCACTCTAAGCGGAAAGTGGGCAAAAAATTGAAAATTTCAGAAACGACCACAATTTTCTAGCATTATTCAAATAGAATATTATTAAAAATAATAATAAATGGTTTAAACAATTATTTCTGTTAAATTTAATTAAAAAGTTGCAAGCTTCAACTGACAAGTTGAAAATAAGTTTAAAAATTCGGAAAAAACCGCGACTTTCTAACTCTATTCTAAGACAAAATGACTAAAAACAATAATAAAATGTTTAAACAATTTATGTAAACATCTAATTATTAGTAGAAAGTAATATTTCATGTATTAGAAACAATCTGTATTTAAAAAACCGCAAAAAAATTATAACTAGCGCCAAAAACTCGCAAAACCTAATTTTGCAGTTATGCGGTTTTTTTGGGACCCTATAAAACATACTTATGAGGGTGATATTTAAAAAGTAATTATGGATTTGTATTCTATAGCTAATTTTAAAGAGACATATTGAATTTTAACTCGATTCACCTAATATTGACGATTTTGAATCTGAAATTCTCTCTCTCTCTCTCTCTCTGTTTTTCTTATGGGAAATACGTGTTAAACTTCATGAGGCTTGCGGAACGTCTAAATATCATTTTTTTAACTTTTTTAAAATGATTTTTAAATAATCATTTTTTTTGTGGATTCGAACAAATTTGGGAGCGATATGCCTGAAAATTCGAAAAAAAATTCCAATAGCATTTTTGGAACACCCTAAGGTACATTGTATATAGGGCACTATTTTTTAAGTGTACCCACTCCAAAAAATGAATTTCTCCGATCGGGCTCAAATTTACAAAAAGTTTAGTCTTATTAGATGGCACTTCAAAAAAAAAAAAATTGATCAGTTTGGTCAAAAACTCGCCAAGGTAGAGGAGGTGAAATTTTTGTACTTTGCGCAAAGAGCCTCTAATTCGGAGATAAATATCTTTTTTATAATACATGTATGATTTCATTCTTTTTTCATGCCTATCAAGCGGGGCTAAACCTCTACTTTTCATTCCCTATGGGAGTAAGAAGTGACGTCATATATATATATATATATATATATTTTTTTTCAATTTGCAATTTAATCTAATGTACATAATATAATAAGTATACATATTATTTGTACTTTAAAAATGCTCAATTAATGAAATTTAAAAAATTTCATTTGTGAAAATTTTCAAAAAATTCTAAAATCAACAAAATTTTTTTTAATTTCCGTTTTTCGAATATTGTTTCTTATCAAAAACTGTACATGCAAAAAATTTTCCGAATTTTTTTCGCACACAGAAAAAATTTTATGAATTTACCAGGTTACTTAGAATTCAATTTTTCAAAAACAACAAAAAACGACATTTTGCTACTCAAGGATCTGAAAGTAAGCATTTCAAGTTTTATATTTAGATTTGAAAATAGAAAAAAAGGGTCGAACTTGAAAAGAAAATCAAAAATATTTTTGATTTTCAAAAATGATGGCTAAATTTTAAATTTAAAAAAATTTTTTTTATTTCATTCGAAAGTTTTGTAAAAAATGTATCAAAATTAAAATGTGAAATTTGGCACATTGTTTTAGTTGCAAGATCATTAACACTGAAAAATTTCTAAATAAAAATTTTAATTGAATGAAAATTACGAATTTCGTCTAAAACGACACTTACGGAAAGTGCAAATAGCGTTGTTCCTGTAACAATTGCTATAGCAAAGAGTATTGCTATGAGTTTAGCGATTTCCATACTATTTTCGCGATTGAGTATTAGGGTATAGATATTCAGAATTCAAAATGAGTATAGACCGTGAGTATTGGAAATTAGTATACAGTATAGACACTATTTTGAAGTACATAAACAATTATGAACTAAATTATTTTTTTCTAAAGTATCCTTAGGTTTCTTTTTAAAAATTTATTAAAAATAATTTTAGGCTTAGTCTCCTTGATTTAATAAATCAACATAAAGATTTGATCAATTTTGAGGTTGACTCTACGGGCAGTACGTTCTTAAAAAAGTCTTCCAAACCAGTGGAACAATAATTTACTGAAATTCACCCTCATTATAATTTTAACCATCTTAAAATTAACATTCTGAATTCAATTTGCCTATTTTTTCCTTGGTTTTTCGCAACTGCCATAATGTTTAGGCCAACCGCGTGGAATTTTTTCTTCAATTTTAAGTGGAAGTAATAAAATAATTGTACCAGGAAGGTCTTAGGTTCGCCCTTTTCCGGAAGCTTCTAATATAAGGCAAGACGGTCAAACGGGAATCTCTTTGGAGGCGTAAAACCGCTATAACTTCCCAGCAAATTTGTCGATCTATTTAATTATATCGATTGAACCACGAATACCAACTCAACACAAATAGTCTCTGATCGACACTGGTATAACGCCATCGGCAAAATCTAAATCCAGGCTTCCTACCTGATTTCAACGCACTCGTACTCTCAACCGATTTCCGGTAGAAATCGCTCTGTATTTACTGTTTAGTTATACGTTACCTTCAGGGTGCAAATAGTCGAGATACATTTGTTTTAATTAAAATTAGAATCAGTTAAATATTATTACAGAGCAAAATATAGAATAATATCCACAAATCGAATTTTTTACTGAAAATACTCCTATCTCACTTTTTTTTGCAAAACTAGAAACTATTTTTACGCACGAATAATTGTATTATGCAAAATAATTAATAAAGTAAATTTTTTCCAGAAACTGAAGCAGCAGAGTTTTAATTTTTAAACTACATCTTGTGAAAGATTCACTTTGTCCGTTCTACTTGTAAGTAACATTTTCAATAATCTCTATCTTGATTAAAAAAAACTTCTGGGGTAAACGTCGTCGAATTCAAAATTGCTTTCTTTATCGCAAATCGCAATTATTTCCAGCCTGCATTATCTAAAACATCGAGTGCTTAGTAAAACGTAGTGCCTTGATATTAGGAGTAAAAAAAAATAGGTTAACGCACGGCCTCCGCCTACTTAAAGAAGATATACCAGTATTTGCATACTACAAGGGTGAATTAAAAAAAGTCAAAAAAAAGGTCTGCCGGGAAGCTGACAATATAAACGAAGTGTGAATGAACTGCCTTCGGAAAATTCCAATCAATCTCGAAATAATACTTTAAAATATAAACCCTTATAAATAATCTCGATCAAGTGTGGTAGTATTTGATATTTGCATTTTTGATCCGCGGTATGAATAAAAGTTTAAAACACCAAAATTCAAATAAATTGACTACTTTTAAACAAACGTTGCATTGACAGTTAAATTAATCTCCTTTTGATTCTGTTTCTTTGCCTAAGTTTTAAATCGATACGTTAAATGGCCGGCTGGCTCTGAAATTTTTCAAAGTCCAAACCTCCATTTTTTCCGGCACTGGAAAAAAAAATATATATATATATATATAATTGTTATTTTTATTGAGATGAAGCAGACGAAAATTTAGAAAGAGATGGTCGATAGGAGAAGCCACACTTGACAAAAATATATTTTCTGCACAACACTGACACTTTTGACGAAATCGGAGGGCAGTCCCAAAATTCCAAGACTTTGTTCTTTCTTATTATAATAAGAATTTCGCCATTTGTTGCGGTAAACGGCGTCAAAACTAAATCTTGTTAAGACATAATCCAGAAGAAGAGAGATCGAAAATCTGACGTCTGAATTCATTCGAAGCAGACAAAACTTGATCACGCTTACAAACAATATATTTTCACTTACAACACCGACACTTTTGACGGAATCGGAGGGAAGGCCCAAAATTCCAAGACTTTATTCTTTCTTATTAGAATAAAAATTTGCTCATTTATTGCGGTAAATGGCGTCAAAACGAAATCCTTTGGAAATCAATTATGGACGGAGCCGCGAGCCGCATCAATAATATGATGGCGAATTTCCCTAGATATCCTGCCGACCGCTCTTGTAACTGCACATGACTGTCAGAATTGATGGTAATATTATCGACCGCTGCAGGAAAGCTAAGCTGCTAATTATTTTTCTTATTTATTTTTATTTTCGTAAATTTTCCTTGCAGAAATAATAATTGATCTAAAAATACAAAAATAAGCCAGCTTTTGCGAAAAGAAATGTGGAAAAAATGTGTGCAAATATTAAAAAATTATAATATTTACATAATTTTAATAAATTATACAAATAATTAAATAAATTAGCATATAATTAAATAAAATGTAAAAAATGCGCGCAGCGATAATCGAACGCGCAGCCTTCCGTCCATAAGCCATTGGATCATCTGAAAGTCAATGTCGTCATGGACATATGAGATGCTTTAAATTTTTCAAACCAGTTTTTCTCGAAATTGGCTAAAAAGCGCATCGAGCACATATGTTATATATTATATATATATAATGATAATATATAATAATACTATAAAAATTTTAACGAAAAACTTGTACTAAATTCCTCAATCTTGCGTGCACATTTTATGTACGAATTACAAATGTACACATTTTTTCCATCTTTATTTTCGCAAAAACTGGATTATTTTTGTATTTTTAGATCAATCATTATTTCTGCAAGGAAAATTTGCTAAAATAAGAAAAATAATTATCAGCTCAGCTTTCCTGCAGCGGTCGATAATATTACCATCAATTCTGACAGTCATGTGCAGTTTACAAGAGTAGCCGGCAGGATATCTATGCAAATTCGCCATCATATTATTGATGCGGCTCCGATCAGAATTGATTTCCAAAGTATTTCGTTTTGACGCCATTTACCGCAATAAATGACCAAATTCTTATTGTAATAAGAAAGAATAAAGTCTTGGAAGTGTAGGCCTGCCCTCCGATTTCGTCAAAAGTGTCGGTGTTGTGCAGAAAATACAGTTTTGTTACAGTTTTTTTTTTCCTATCGACCATCTCTTTCTAAATTTTCGTCTGCTTCCTCGGAATTTATGAAATACTTTCAGTCAAAACTTTGTCCCATCAACAATTTACAAAATTTTATCGACTGCGAGACTACGACAGTATCCGTAAGTATAATTTAATTTCATCACAATAAAAATTAAAATTAAATATACAAATTTTCCAGTGCTGGAAAAATTTCACATATACCTTTAACTCAGGCGATAGCGCATCAGGCTTCCGAGCAGGAGGACTGAGGTTCGATCTCTGTGCCGGTACCAATGGAAATTTTTCTACGTAGTTCAACCGGAGCTCTGATGATTCGGACTCCACCTTAAACTGTAGATCCCCTCAAAAGAGGCCAGTGTTCTCCCGGGGAAGGGCTCCATGTCGAGGGGACTATTGCTTGGGAATCACTGGTCGACTTTGAGAGGCTCGGAAAAGAGTTAGCGATTTCCGTGGGAAGAGGCTCCAGGTCGAGTAGACAACCGCTCTCTCTCTCTCGCTCTCTCTCTCTCTCTCTCTCTCTCTCTCTCTCTCACACACACACACACACACAGAGGTCGTAGGTACTGGGATCCCCTACGGGAACCGAAGAACTAGCAACACGAATAGTGGAAATCCTTCTACCTAGGAACAGATTGCTAAGGATATGGAACAATGGGCTGAATTGTCTGAGCACCAAGGGGGTACTAACCATGCTCTCTGCCCGCACATATAAATTACAAATGCAAAATTAATACTTTAGGTATAAAATGTATGTACTTTTTGCAACACGTGCATGAAAATGGCCACATTCCGTGTCCGTAAAGCGTATGCGAAGTTCCAGATTCCTCTACTATGAGATTAGCGTGCGGGAATGTGGCATTCCCGCACTGTTTTCCGTGCGAGAATATTTCGTACTGGCATCATTTATGAACGTTTGACTGGGAATTAATTAATTAACGTTAGTGTGGGAATTAATATTTACACGACATGTGACGCTATCTCGCTGCGTAGCCGACCAACGTAGCTGACCACATATGTTTTCATGACGCTCATAACAAGCAATCAAGCATCCGATCAGTATCATTTATTGTTGACTTAAATATGAATACTAAATCGGAGAAAAAGTTTCCGGGTACTCCGCCAAAAATTCCTGCTGCAGCTGAAGTAGTACTCCAAAAACTGTTGCCTTCAAAATCGTTGGACACCAACGAAATTATACCTCCGTGTATAATATGTTTATAACCTGGTGCCAAACAAGTGAAATAACCTCTGTATCGGAAAACGTGCTCCTTGCATATTTTGACGAACTTTTGAAAACTCTAGCACCCTCAACACTGTGGGCACGTGCTTTAAAAGTATTGTAACTGATTTCACATCTAATTTTATTATTCTTTTTGCAGTTATTTGATTCATCATCGTGCGTTCGCCTCCGTCTCGTGTTACTAACTTTACACTCGTGGAATGTTCAACTTCCTGCACTTGTTACATAATGTACTATTAGGCTACTGTGAAATTAAGTGCTATTTAATTAAACCAAAAAGATTTAAAACAGAAATTCAATCAATTTCTAAAGCTTCCGAAATGTTCGTAATTAGAAAGTTCTCAATATTTCCAATAAATTGACTTCATTAACATAAGAGATAAATTAAAAGTTAAGTTAAATTAAATTTCTTTTGTTTCTCCTTGAAAGTTTGAAATCGATAATTATTTTAATATCCAATATGACTCTTCCGCTTGAAGGAAATTAGTAAAGTTCAGGGACCCGTGAAAAAAGTCTTCCTACCGATGAAAAATATTGAATGTAATCAATTGAATATATTCCATTCAATACTTATATATATTATATTTTTTATTGAGTCAATAACATTTCGTCCAATTTAATTGCACAAAATATTAAATTAAATAATTTATGAAGCCTACGAAATGGAAATGTCGAAATTGAAAAACTTTTTATTTGACGGTGTAACCTATATTTTTAAAGTAAATTTGAACCTAGCTCTTAATTATAAAATTTTCAATTTAAAAACTTGCAATTGACAGCATTAAAATTCATAGTTTCCTAAATAAATTTAAAACAGAGTTGCCACAGAAGTCCAATTTCAAAATTCCAGGTCTTTTTCAGTTTTTGCGGGTCTAATTTTGAAAAAATTCCAATCAATTCATTTCAAAATTCTACTGATCGCAAATTAATTTGCTGACAATTTTTGGTACTGCGAATAATGAATGCAAATGTAAAGGACTTTTCAACAATTATTGAATTCTAAATAATCAATTCCTATCAATTTGCAATTTTAAAATTCTCAGTCAAAGACTAAAATAATTATTAAGACTTTAACATTTTTCTATCAGCCCGCAAAAAGTGATTTTATTCACATGAAACTTGATACTCGGGGATTTTCGAAGTCGCTAAATTCGAACCTGAAGTCCAAATTTGAAAATTAAAAATGTCGGATCCAAAATGGCGGACGGAAAATCCGAGAGCAAAGAACACACGCAGTGAACAAATATTTCCTATTATTAGAAGAGGATTCTGATCAATGATCAATGACTATGATTAATGATCAATGCGTTTACGAATAGTTTGTTTTTATATTCTTTAATATTTAATATTTTAATTTAAATTTTAATAATTTAGTTTAATATTTTTCATATTAATAGTTTCTTGTAGTTTGAATGCGCCATATTGGACTCTCCATCCTGAATTTTTTGTATTTTGACTCCAGATTCGTAATCAGTGATCCAAGAAACCCCTATATACCAAGTTCAGAGCCAATCAGTTAATTACTTTAGTTTCAATCTGCCATATTAGATCCTCCATCTTGGATTTTGAAATTTGTCAAACTTTCACCCCGAATTCGTAATCAGCGACTTAAAAAATCCCTAGGTACCCGTGTAAAAATATTTCGTCTTGGTTTTGTCTTCAAGACAGTCCATTTTGTCTCCAAGACATCGATGTCTGGTT
>JBAGKK010023659.1:0-30000 GCA_037177015.1 Euceroptres primus | reverse complement strand
TATATATATATATTAATTAGACCAAAATTGAAATTACCAATCGATAAAATTAAAGATTGAATTAATGCAAAACTAGTTGTACTTTTGATTAATTATACTGGACCAAGTTGACATTTGACAATTTCTAAAAAAAAAACTGTAAAAATAAACCACTTGTTTTTAATATGATGCAAGCTTCAAGACGCTTGCACAAGCGTTAAATATAATTTTATGTTCTTGGTTCCAAATAAATATTATAATAACAGAGGATAGCAAAAAGTGGAGAACAATTATTTCGCCTCGAAAAAATTCTAGACCAGTTTTACAAAAGATTATTATTTAAGTAAGGGAAAGGTGAGGTATATGGAAATTAAGTTTAGAATATATTACACACACTCTATTGTTTTAGGAAACAGGTTTCATTTAAAACTATATATCAAACCCTTTAACGATTTTGTTTTCACTCCTTTCGTAATAAAGTTTATTGGCTCTTTTGTAGGTTTTAAAATATTATTGAATTTTCTACCAGAACGAAATTCATTCTGCAATATTTAAAAAGATCATTAAATAATGGAATTTATTTCAAAAAGAAAATTGGCTTTGCCGATAAAAATAATTGGATAAAATTGCAGCTGAATAAATTTTAGACAGAATGCGGAAACAATTTGAATGTGTATTATAACGATTTTGTTTGGGAAATTCGATCTCCTAAATCGATCAATTCTCCGTTTTTAAATAATTTTTTTTATTACAGTAATATTTTTTAAGCTATAAAAAAGCGAGGATTCTTTAAGCTCTGAAATTTGAGAATTGATTCAAACTTTCCAGAAATTTAAGGTGTAAAATTTAAGAGACAAATAAAACTTGGTAAAATAAAATTGTTCAATAAAAAGAGTCAATAACTGTAAAAAGGCATTATCACTCGGTTAATAGTTCAACGATTACTGACACGCGACAACTTATACAAATCTTTCCTTACTTTCGCTTAGAAACCTCACGAAAATTGATGCTCGTGATAAAATTCACTTAATGATGTTTGGTACACGAAAGTTATAATCGCAGTTAATCGCACTTGACCACATACACATATCAGCGAAAGTGGATTTAATGACCTCATAAATTTTATTTAACTCTGCTGGCAAGAGAAATTCGTGTGGTCGACATTTTGTCACTTGAAATTCTTACCAAAAAATATTTCACACGAGTGCTTTATTTTAAAGAAATAATGAAAACTTATTTCCTATTTTTAAAAACATCCTTAAAAATCCCTTGCAAGAAAAAATAATTTACATTAAATATTTTTACAAGCTTAAAACGGTTTGGGGTAAATTTTCATAAAATGAAAAATAAATTCTCAATAATAAATAAAAGGAGGGAAATTACAAAATAGGAAGATTAATCAAATTCAAAATTGTCTTTGGAGAATAAATGATGCCATAAAGACTAACGATTATTTATCGAATATAAAAAGTACTAACGATCTAATAAAATCGTAAGTGCCAATAGAAGTCACTATAATTTTACTTATGGAAAATTACAGGCTATGAAACTTTAAAGTAAGAGAAACAAAAATCACTAATACTTCCTTAAACAGTATGTGAGGTTGATTTCTGGTTTCACATGAGAAAATATAAGAAATTGCAAGCAGAAGATAAAATCCTTAGTTTTTAAGATTTATATCTCGTCGAGAAATGAAAATAGATGAAATGAAGAAATTTAAAATTTACATCTTTTCCTCGTTTACTTCAGATCCATCTTTCTAATCAGGTCTATAAATTCAAGAATTTACGCAGATGCAAGAATGCTATTGACGTCAGTCTAGTTTCTATAATTTAAAAAATTTTAATCTAAAAATGATGAAGTTTCTAGAACAGATGCTTTAAAAACTACAGTAGGTATATTATAAAAAAAAATAAAGCGTATCATAAATAAGCGTATCATACCACGTAACTGATAATAAATTCATTTCTAGTAACATAATTTATGAACTCGGTTGCAGTTACTTTTGAATATAGAGCACAAAATTATTGGTCACACCTGGTACCACGTTACTGTATTTTCTAATTTTTTTGTTAAAATTGCAATAAATATGAGCCTATAGTCTCGTATTTATTCTCATTTAAATTTATATTAGATTAAAAGATAATACTCTTTCAAAATAGTCGACTTGTACATTTGAAAAAGTGAAAGTTGCATTGGGAAATGTATTTTATTTTAAATTTATTTTAAAGAAATTTTTTTCATAAAATTATAGACTGGACACAATGGCTTATTCGAATCCTTTCTCCGCTTTATATCCGGTATTACATCAGAACTGAATGACATGCTTTTTGCCCAAGCGGGTGAAGGACGACCCACAAATTTAATATATCTTTTATTTTTTATTTTTTTTACAGAAAATGATGAATCTACAGCTGATCGATGGTACTGTTCATTTTCAGAACATATGTTATTTTGCTGCTTTCACGCTCTCATATATTATTATGGTGGGTCCGGTCTCGAGAATGTGCCAAGCCACGTGTGAACGATACAGAATAGAAAAAAGCCAGATTCGATTTAGTTTAATAATTAACCCTATTGCCTTTCGACACGAACTCATAAATAATTCCAGTTTAGTACTTGATTTTTTACTGCAAAGAAGTTTCAAGATTTACTATTTTATTCAATTTCAATATTTTTCATTCTCTCTTCAATATTCCTTTTGCTCCAAAATATTTCAGACAGTAATTTTTTCGATGAGAAAAATAAGTCCTTTTTATTAAATAACAAAAATTCTATTTGTACTTCAGAACCTTTTTACGATTTAATGTTGTCACTCGCCAGTTTTTAATGCCCTTTCCTCCTCAACTTTCCAAAAATAAATAGATCAAAAAAGGATCTTTTTAAAAATGCTTTAATTAATGAAAAATATGAAACAGGAAGCTCTAAATACGGAAAATTATATCGACACGCAAAAGAATGCATTGTTATTCAACGTTAATCGAGAAGACTGCGAAACTTGAGACTTAATTCTTCAACGTTGCACAGTTCTCACGACATGGAAATAAATGGAACAGAAAAAGTGTGATACAGAATGGCGTAGGCGTGTGCGAGAAGTTTCAGAATTTCATCCTTACTCGTCATTTTTCCGTATCAGTATTATAATAAATTCTGATATGGAAAATGGAAAGAAATCTAAATTAGGGACCAAACGACGATGAACGAATTTATTTTTTTTAATGGAATGCTCCCCTTTCTTCCGAAATCGGAATCCACGATGCGTAAACGAGCATTCATTAGCACACTGTGTACGGTTTACTTTAATTTCAGCCGAAGTGAAGGCGAGAAGTTTTACAAAAGTTGGTGACCTATATTTTTGAATTTGATCTTTTTCTTCGATATGAGAAATATAAAATTTTTTTAATGGATTAAAATTTTTTTAAAAATAGGACTTAACATTCAAAATAACTTTCAAGTTCTTTTATATCGAACCTAGGCTTATAAATGGAAAGTATTCAAATTCTAAAATTACAAACTATGACACAAGCTTAAAAAATTTTCTTAAAAAGTAGTATGAATTTAAAAGCATCATCTGAATCTTTTTGATATAAGAATCAATCAAACTGATTTGAAAATTTTCTCCTCGAATCATTTGAGGAATTTAATCCAGATCTGCCGACAAAAACTTATTATTAAAGATTGAAATTTGCGGTGTATTTCTTTGGCATTAGTGAAAGACAAGAATAAAAAGCGATAGTTGGTCCAGAATTCAAGACCTAGAAATGCAAGCCTTGACATTTTTTACTTTTTGAGTTCTCATTATATTATATTCAATGTAAATAATTTCAGTAAAATATTTAATTAATTTGAATATCAAAATTATTATTCTGTCACAATTTCTTTCATAACCTTCGCTGAAGAAGCTGTTAAAATTAAAATAGAAAGTGATAAAAATTTGAATAATTTGATTCTTTATATACTATTTTGAAGATTCATGAATAAGGATTGTCGACTAATCATTTTACAAGATTCATTTTAAAATCGTCCTGTCACTGTGACCATGACAATTTTCATTATCACATCATAAACTCTAGAATTTATGATAAATATTATTTATCTTTATTGTTTGTGGATATTCAAATCATAGATTTATAAACTGTATACATAAATCATTAATTTTAAATTTTAATTTAAGGTTATTTTAATCAAAACTTCAAAATTTCTTTTTATTTTGTTGTCTCTTATGGTTGAAACCCTAAATTACCAAGAAGAATTCTATTCATCTAAGCAGATCTATTTCTAAGTAAAACTGATAAGTGTAAAACTTATGTACATACATTTCCAACAGAAAAATTTAATTTCTAAGAAACATGAAATATATTTGAACCAATCAAAACATTAACTGAACCGTGTAGTTAAAATATAGTTGGAAACTTGGAATTTGAACAATTTTCCAGCTAATAAAAATTTGTAAAACGTAAATTCATAGAATATCTAAATTCGATT
The DNA here is from genome assembly GCA_037177015.1 of Euceroptres primus. NCBI lineage: Eukaryota > Metazoa > Arthropoda > Insecta > Hymenoptera > Figitidae > Euceroptres > Euceroptres primus. The sequence goes on along the minus strand of JBAGKK010023659.1, from coordinate 25,536 downwards.
TCCTAATAGCGATTGCATTTCGATCACTAGGGAAGGTTGAAATCGAACTTCGTAGCCAAAGGTTTCTGGATCAAAAGGACAAAATGAAACTGTTGTTCCGGAACAAAGATAATTTACGAAGAACGTGCAACGTGTTTCTTCTGATCGCCTTTATAGCGATTGTACTCATTAAACAGAAATGAAACTTTTACCTTACGCACGATCTGTTACCTGGGAAGAAAGTGAACTTGAGAAACCAAGGCTCTTCTCTCGATTCCAATACCAGAGGTCCATGAATTAATTAAAATTAAAGAAGCGATTGAACTTTAATTTACACATTCAGACATTCTTCAAAGCTAAATTTAATAATTTAAATTTAAAGCTAAATTCATAATCGGTTGATGTCTACGGTCTACAATGAGTAGTAAATAAAAACCTGACAGCTATAATCATACTGGACCAGATTGAACGGAAATTTAGCAACCAATATTACATTAAATGATACATCTAGAATCACTTCCGCTTTAATTCTTTACCGACAACCACTCTATCATCCTGAGAACGTTCTTTATGGTTCAGTTCAGTACACATGAACATGCAAAACCGGTACTCTGATAACTGAAACCCAACCTGATATTACCGTACGTTGGGATTTTTTATACTGTATAAAAAATCGTGGATTTTAACTCAAGGGGTATAATTTGCAAGCCTTCATAGTTGGATTTTTATTGCAGAGGAATTCGGTAGTCATTTCGAATTTTGAAGTAAGTAAGCGTTTCAACTTAAATTTCAACTTTCTATTGCAGAGAAATTCGGTAGTTATTTCGAATTTTGAAGTAAGTAAGCGTTTCAACTTAAATTGTTCTTAATTCTGTCAGATTCAAGTTAGAAAATAATCTGATTGAATTTGAAAGCTTTTTAAAAAACCTTTTAAGTTGAAAGCTTTCAAATTTGAACGTAGCTAATTAGCTACGTTCTAATTTAAAAGCCTCCCTTATTTCTTAATCATTCCCTGCAAATTAGCTCTTTTTCCTTAATCCCTGATTACTAAAATGATCTGCCTTAAAAAACCTAAAATTGACTTCAATGCTCCAAAATCTTTTTCAAACGTCCTCACAAATTGCTCTACATTCCATCTTTAAAAAATTGCCATTCACTTTTTGTTTCAGGAAATATCTTACCTGAGGTAGACCAGACAAAACTCTCTTCCTCTGATATCACCGGAACCCCATGCGTATCAGGAATCTCCCAAGAGTCGCGGGATTAGCGACACTTTTCACTGAATGCTCCGTTAGAACAAGTTCACATTGACGATGGACAATGCATCGGTCAGAACCGGAAACACACGCGAGTTGACTTCTCTCGTCACAAATGTAGGCTCAACGATAATTTTTATTTGTATTTTGTATTCTTGATTTATGGTGATTTTTATTTTCCTTTTTTGGGAAAGGATATTAATTTATGATATATTTATATTTTAGATTTTCACTAAGCACGACTGGAGGATTGAAGAAAGCACGATTCGCGGACTTTTCCAGAGGCGAGAATGAATATAAGACAAGCCGGACAACGAACTCGCGCGACCGACCACCAGGTGCAGAAAGCGTTAGACCGGGACTCTGGACTCGTGTTCAGTCCACCTGCTGAATCCGACAGACTGTTGGCAGGTAGGATATTCAGAACCGATGTTCGCTCGATGCGCTCCTCTCTTTTCTCCCACCGTAAAACCGATCCGATGTGGTGACCACTAAGCTGCTTTTACAATAAACGGGAGCATCCCGATTTCGCCAAAAAATTCATGTTTTTGAAACCACATCCGTAGTGCTTGGGAATTTTTTTTTTTTTTTGAAAAAGAAGGGATCGATTGTAGATCTTTTCCTTTTTGAAGCCAAACATTGTGCATGAGTTCTTTCCTTATATTGCTTCAAACTTGGGCTTTGTAAAATCGTTCAGAGTTTGACATACTGTCAAATTGAAAGTGAATCAGATTTTTTGAATTCTTCCCAGAGGATTTAAACGATTTTTAACCCTTATATTTTGAAGGTCTCATTTAAGGAGGAATTGGACAGATAGTCGGAAAGAAAGTTAGTCAAAGCGCCTATTTCCTCAGTTTTTTCATTTCAAACAGTTTTTTATCAAATTTTTTTCTGGTCGAAATGCGTAAAATTTTATTTCTGATTAAAGAAGCCATCAAAAGTTTCAATCGAATAAAAATTACACATTTTTTCATTCGGAATCTACAGGCAGATTTCGGTGAAAAAACAGCTAATATTTGTCTAAAGATTCTGAATGAAAAAAATCTGTAATTTTTATCCAATTGAAACTTTTGATGGCTTTTCGGATAGAAAATACAATTTTCCACATTTCGACTTTAAAAAATTTGATTAAAAAACTGTTTAAAATTATAAACCTGAAGAAATAATAGGCACTTTGACTAGCTTTGTTTTCGACTTGAAAAGCTGGCAGCCATGATGTCGCGGGTTCGAATCCTAATGCAGAAAATTTTAAAATTAAACAATTTTAACAAATTAACAATTTAAAAAATTTTAACAAACAAAACAAATTAAACAAACAAAAAACAAATAAAATTAAACAAAAACAAACAATTGAGGAAAGTTTCTCTTCCCTTCCATGGATGTTCGTTTATATTATAAATACATCAGGCGTAAAAGAAATTAGAACTGCAATACGCTTTGCGCTAGATGGATTATTTTTTTATCGGATTAAAATTTCCAGAATAAACTACTAGTAGCTTTCACAAACTTTTAGGCCCCGTTTATTTTTGAAATTCAAAAAAAAATTCGGCCCACCCTAATGTTCATAAGGATGGACATATTAAAAAATTATGTACGGTTCAATGTTGATTGATTAAAGCTTGAAATTAATTAATTTTTTTCATCTGTTTTTCCAACTTATACAAATATTTTATAAAAATATTCCTATTAGATATATTTTAGAAACAAAGTATGTAAAGAGTTGCTTCATGGCAATCTTTCATGAGAATCAAGGTTTTTCTTTCACTGTGACCAGTGCAGTGACGACACGCACTTCTGCTCTATTATTTCATTAACGTTACTTCCAGTGCATAGTAATTAATAATTATAGTGACTGGATGAGAAAAATATTAAAAAGCAGGACAGAACTTTTTTTTTCTTTTGTTACTTTTTGCTTTTATATGTACATTTTTTCTATATTTCTAGGTGCATCTCCATATGCCTAAATATAATATCTAAATTTAAAGAAGATAAAAATATTTAGTGTATTCTCTTTAAACATTGATTTTTTATATCAAGGATTGTTTTTTTTTATTATGGCGAGGATTATTATACTATATCAGAAATTTTCTTTTCACATTTCCTCATGCAAATGTAACTTATGATGAAAAGGTGAACTGCATATCAATAATGAAAATCAGGTTTATCGAGTCGATTCTATTGAATGAAAGTAGATTTGATAACCTTTTCGAAAAACGCCACTTGTTAATAGTATCATTCGAATTCTAGTTTTAAAGACATCTAAATACTTATGCTAATTGCCAAACCTGGATTTCAAATATTGTTGAGAGACAGCATTTCACTCGGTTGAAATTCAACATAATAAACAATTTCCGAGATTGAAATTCTATTTTAGGATTTTAGCCAATGAAATTTTTCAAAAATTAAAATACTAATTAACAAAGAATTTTCACAAACAAGAAGTCATTGCGTCATTATGCTTCATAAAAACATATTTACAAAAGTAATAACTACGTAACGACTATAATACTCTTAATTCGCTTTTGAACGCGCAGAATTTTGTTCCGCTAGCGAAACAATGACAGATTGACCTTGTGAATGTTTGCCATAGCTGAAAATTTTTCTAAGGATAATCTAAATTCCATAAAGAAAATTTTTGTAAAAAAGAAATAATCTTCAAAAACCATACGCATTAAAAAAACATAAAAGATTTTTGAAATTCGCAAAGAATTCAGTCAGCTTTTATTATTTCTCACTATTTATATTTATGTATTTAGACTTGATATAAAAAAACTAGGGAAAAAAATTATAATAATTATATTTATTAGCAATTTTTCTGTTTGAGTGGCCTATCTTTTATAGAGAATTAAAATTGCTAAGTCGGAGCGGCTTCTTGACATTAAACAAAGTAGGAAGTATTACGGTTTTTCAGACCCAGTGCTCGGAACCGGTAAACCTAGGTACGCAAAAACCGGAGCAAGTGGTCGCAATGACTTTCAGTGATTATAGATACCAATGCTTAATGGACCTGTTTCCAATAGTCGTCGACTAGACGCCATAATTTTATGCTTTTTTCGCAAATCTGTGGTCAGATTTATACATCGAATACAAATTTTTTAAATCTGATAATTAATTATCAACCTAAGGGTGTGAATTTGATTATAATGCGCAATCTAATTCAGCAGAAGTGATTTTTATTTTAGAGAACATCTCTAACAATATAAAGAAAAATTGTTCTAGCATTTCCTCATTTTTTAGATAAAATTAAAATCCATTAAATATATTCCCTTCGGACTTTTAACTGAATTTTTATTATCGATTTCTTAATTTTCACTAAAAAAAAACATTTAAAATTTCACTAAAAAAAAACATTAGAAAATTTATACATAATACTTAAAGTAAAAAACAAAACCTTTTAAGCATAATGAAGAAATTTCCATGAGTCGTTTATAGACTATACGTTCGCCTACACGAAATCTGTCAAAACTTTATAATAGTTGTTTGTACACTTTAGAGACGAAAAAGAGAAAGTATCATATGTAGTAGGAAAAAAAATTTGAATACCTACTTCAATTAGTTCATCTAGTTGTTTTACAAGACTTCTAAATATTTTAATTATCTTTAATCAACTTCATTTTTATTAATTTAGTAAAAAAATAAGGTAATTTTTATACCAAAAAATTAAACTGGGAATAAATTTGAGCCTTTAAGTTGTAGTTATGTAAAATTTAGAAAAATAATTTAAATTATAGAAATTTTTTCATGATTATTTAAGTAGGTATAAAATTCAAAATTTAAAATAAGTATGTGATGAGAAGAGAAAATCGTCGTTGTTTAATTATGCAGTGTAGCATGTTCCTTTTTTTAGAACCCGCTCATTTCCACTTTATATTCTAACTGCACATTCTAATTCCGTGATTGATTTCGTGCTTAAAGTATGGAACGATAATTTATTTCCATGATAAAAGTCTCCAAGTCTCATAAAAAGATGATCGTTAGACTTACGATCAATGGCAAAGTAGGACCCATTTCATAAAAGTTTGAAATTACGGTTAGTCGATTTGAAGCTTATAACGTTCCAACACTTTTACATTTTTATTCTACTATCTCAAATTTAAAGGCTTTTTTCAATATTAACTCAAAATTAAGAATAACTCAATTTCAGAAGAAAATTCTTTCATTTGTGGACCATCTTATGTAAAAAGAACTTTCAAACCAAATCGAATTGACAGAAACGTATTAAGATAATTAGCAACTCAACTTGCTGATTATAGCAGCTCTAAACTTTCTGTGATCTTTGAAGGTGTTAACTCCCAAATTATTATATTCTTTTACAAATCGTTTTGCATTTATGTCTTCCAGTGAAAGCGATTGTTCAGTCTAAAAAAATTCTTATTATAGAATGAAGTCTGTAACTTTTACTGCTGAATGTTCTCTTATATATAGAATAGATATATTTATTAAGTAAAATGGATAGAGTGATAAATATTGAGTTTCTTTTCCAGGTGGAAAAATAGAAATCTCGACTTTAGAATTCTAAATCCAAGAGGATCTGAGTACCTAACTGTACTTTGGTGCAATGAGCAATGACCAACGACCTTTGAAAAAGTCCTGAACATGAATAGGAATAGTGAATGAGGAATTGGTTGCATCCCTGGAATTCGGTTGGCTGTGTAGGACAAATAAGTGATGGGAAAGATGCATCTGATGAGCATTTTAATATTGAAGATAATTTTGTAAGTAAATTCCATTAGAAGCTCCTGAAGAACTGAAGATATTAATTAGAAAAATGTTGTTTTCTTTTCCTAGTTAAAAATATAAGAACATTAAACTTCTGGTACATTAAGCTGAAAATTCAAGTAGAGAATACATTTCCTATTGTTTCTTGTATTAAATATAACGAATAAGAATTAATTTTATCACGCAAACAAAATTCTGTCGAGCGAAAAATGTTTCGCTCGTGTGCCTGAATAGTGCGAGAAAGCCAGGAACTAGTTGAGATTTAATATAATTTTTCAAACAAGCCTTCATACGAGTATTTGTCTGGAGCAATATTAGAATTCAAAATTTATACTTCAAATAAAATCTCTGAGTTTGAGTGAATATATATTTTTTTTCATTCTGCAATAATTTTTAATATTTCTATTGTGTCAAAAGCAAAGAATTGCAAATTGATCTTATTAAATAATTAATTATTAGTTTAACCTAAAATCAGTTAAAAATAAATTAAATTGCAGTATGTAAGGCTAATACGATTTGTGGCCCAGTTTCCTTATCTGAATGGAAAATTCAATCAACTGGATCTGCATAAAAATCGCTTCCGTTTACAAACATTATATCAAATTCTGGGCTTGTAATTTTTATAGTAATCCGATCGATATCAATCAATTTAACCCATTAGTTTCTGCATTTGCCTAGCTAACCATTCTTGTTATGCTAATTTGCCTACGAGATTTAGATAAGCTTAAAAACTATTTTTTCTTTAATCTGAACCAAATAATCTGATAAAAAATTTCGGAAGGCACATAAATAATTATCCAAGAAACTGGAAATGCATTTTCTCGATATATGTAATAATATATTCTGGAAATATTAATCAATCAATCTGCTGTACATAGATCAATGAACAGGTTCTCTAGTTTCTGTTATGGTACAAGAGGCAATAGTATTTTGCAATACCTCTAGTATTTTTCAAAGAATATTAGAATTGTAAACAAAAGATTCTTTTATAAGGAATGACTCTACATTTTGCACACCTGTACAATTTTCCTTTCATGATCTTTGGTACAATGGACAATAATGTTCAAAAGACTTTAATCATTATTAAATTAAATTCTTATCCTTTATCCTGTAGATTTTATTTTTCTGCATCCTAATTTCTTCATTAGGAACTTAGAACTCCTTTGATTAGAAATTTTTCTGATCACTTGCTTTTTATTTTTGGAATTTTTAATTTGGGCTTGGGCCGGCACTTTTAAATATTCTCTTTAACAAAATTGTTGGTGTAAAATAGCATTGTTTTTATGGAACTGTGTATTTAGATATGTGAAGTTTTGATCTAACGACACTTAGTAGTATGACAAGAACCAGTTGTTGCAAAAGTTAAGTAAATAACGGGTTCGTGAGGCTCCTTCGTGTTACCTCTAGAAAATGAGAGAACCTGGTTCAAAGACCTTGTGCTCTGTACTTTTCTTAATTTTTAAACAATCGTGACTAGGTAGCTATAAAAAATTCAGAGCGAAAGGAAAAGTCATTTTTCTAAAATGTCTGAGGTGCACTGACAACAAAACACCTTGGTTCAAAATTTGCAATGAAAGTTTCAAAGGGAAAGTGAGCAAGGGTTGAATTGATATCATACAATCGACATAAATTTTTTTGAAATTCTCAAACTCCAAATTGGTAAGGTTTGCCATTTTTAGATCTCAAAATTTGGGACAATTTCAAGTCTGAATCCCTTTATTTATTTTTTGATAAATGGAATAAGCCCAACAGCCAGAGGCCAATTGCTTCAAAAGTATAATAAAATTTGAATATTCTTGAATATTCTTGAATATTCCCTTGAATATTCTTCACTTAAATCCATTTTTGTCACTTCCAATTTTTAAAAATTATATGCAAAGTTGTGTAAAAAATCGTAGATACATTTTCTCTCGATTTTCGACCGCAAAAATAATCTTTATTTTTATTTTTTTTTTAACAGTAAGAAATAGACTCTACTTAGTTGAAATTTAATTGAAAGAAAGTGATCTAAAAAAAAAAATAATAAACTAGAAAAGTCCATTGGCTTTCGTAATTTCGAAGGTCGAGAAAAAGAACTAGACCAAGTGCTGATCAGCAGGTGATACAGATTAATTAAGTTTCACCTAAGTGGTGAAAATAACACGATAAAATCGAGAGGATTTGTGTCTTTTATCAAGAGATGAAAAATTCTTAAAGCAATTACGTTGCTTTGCTTTTAGTGTCTTGTGGCGAAACCAGAAAAATCACAGTCTCGTTGATTCACAACTGGTCTCGTTATGTTAATCAGATGAGTGCAGTAATTTATTTTCACCGGATGTAGGTAGCAAATTTTTGTTTTTAAAATTATCAATTCAAAGGAACAGAATTAGAAATTTGGAAGGGGAAAATTACAAAGAAACAGAACTTTTTTTCAAAAATAAAAATTTAGATATATGTACATTGAATTAAAAATTAACATTTTCTTTTTTTTAATGAAAAAAAATGAAAATAAAAGTAGAGCTGCAACTAATAGAGACCTTGTTCTGGTAATTTGAAACTTTGTAGCGATCTACTTTTAAATAAAATAATTGACGATAATTAATCAGGATTCAAATAGTAATTACGTGTTTATGAAATACGCAGTCGATGAAAACCAGACAAACTCGTTTGTCTAGCATACACTGGAGATCTTTCTTTTCGCTTTACATCCAAAAATTAATATTATTAAATTATTGTTCTTGGATTATAAATTGACTTGATTATAAAAATAAATTTAAAAATTACATAAAATTATCACACAGCTTAAAGTTCTAGTCAAATGTCATCGTCCGATCAAGAATGTTTACGCGATAAGGGGCTCGTCTCGTAATCAAGACGATAAATTTTTTTCAGATGACGACTCCCTGTTGGGTATCAGCAACTGGCACCGTGAAGAACCTGCTTACCAGGTCGTGCCTTCGGATTCTAAAAATCTTATTGGACGATACATGGAGGCGTAAACATGTTTTGCATAATTTCAATCGTTCTGTTGATGCCACTAAGGTCGATCAGCCTTTATAAAACGACGTGGATTTGAAATCTTCTCGTATTCGGTGAAAAGAAAAGTGCGATTCGTTCAACATGAAGGAAGACTTCAAGGTACCTATCTCTCCATTTTTACAGACTTGGAAATAATTAATTTCTCTCTTAATCATTCAGTAGTACTTTCTTTCTTTTTTTGTATAAAAATTATTTTTAAAGATCCTCTTAACTAATTCTGGAAGCCTTCAAATTTTAATTTATTTACAAGTGCCAAGAAATATTCTGATTTTAAATCCCTTATATAATGAATAATTTTATTTTTTTCTAGTATTTGAATGGCTTCAATTGCGAATTTAGCAGCGAGGATGAACGCTGTCCTGGGGCACTTCCGGTAGGTCAGAACAATCCGCAAAAGTGTCCTTATGGTCTTTACGCAGAGCAACTGTCCGGTAGCGCTTTTACTGGTGAGTTAAACCCAACTAATCACAAATAAGTGTCTTGAACTGGCACTTAATTAAGACCCGTTAAACGCATGCCGGGAATAATTTCCTTCACTGGAATAATCTTGTTCAATGTCGGGATTTCTCTTTTCTACAGCACCAAGATGCGAGAATAAAAGAACCTGGCTGTACCGAATAAGACCATCGGTTGCGCACGAAGTCTTTGAACCAATTCAAGAAACTCTGGTCCATGTCACACATCAATGGGATCAATTTCATCCCACTCCCAATCAGGTGAGTCTTATTTTACTAAACCTTTCAAGTAGACATTTTTCTGTTAGAAATAATATTGAAAAGCTCCAAAAAATTCAAACTTTGAGGGATGAAAAGAAATTAATGAAATTAATGAAATTAATAAAGTATGTACATTGTTTGTGTTTTTCTTTTCAGCTTCGTTGGAAACCCTTCGATGTGCCAACTCGTCAAGAACCCGAAGTGGATTTTGTCGAAGGTTTACACACACTTTGTGGAGCTGGCGATGCCCGCACGCGAGCCGGACTTGCTGTTCATATTTATCTTTGCAATTCTTCCATGCGAGATAAAGCCTTTTACAATGCTGATGGAGACTTCCTTATTGGTAAACCTCCATTCTATGCGTGTGTGAAAGGCATGGTCTACATAAATGCGACGTTAACTCTTTTACTGAACGATGCGTGATCATTATTGACGAGTCTTTATTTTTAAGAGCTGAGAAAATGGGAAGAAAAACACTGAAATTTGAGGGGAAAGTGAAAGCAGTGATCTGCCTTATACTTAGAATTGAGTTAAATCTTTATTCCCATTTCTTTTACTGATTTTAATTATAGATATATAATTTGTCTTATTAGAAAATATTTCTTGAATATAGACTAACTGCAAAGATAATTCAAATGATCATGAATTAAAAAAGATTTTTCAAAAAAGATCTTTCAAATTTATTTATCTTTTTGGGTTTTTAGTACCTCAGTTGGGAGCCTTGCAAATCACTACAGAATTCGGAAAAATGAGATGTGAACCAAACGAGATTTGCGTCATTCAACGAGGAATGCGATTCTCTGTAACTGTTTTTGGTCCATCGAGAGGATACATCCTTGAAGTCTTTGACAACCACTTTCAACTTCCAAATCTGGGACCAATAGGTAATCAGATAATTATATGAAAAAGTGAAGTTTCCAGATGAAAGTCAACTCTCATTTATTTGCATTCGGAGAAATATTCATTTTCTTCAAATAACATAAGTTTCATTTCATTTCTTATGGAGTAAGAAAATTTTCATACCAAATCTTTTTACGACTTTTCTATTATAAAGCGAAGTAATCATTTAATCAGTTTATTTCCTTTAAAGAAATAAAGTTCAACATTGAAATTACCTTATTTACTATTGAGTTTAGTAGCAATTAAATTGTTAGAGATTTATGTACTCTCTTATTTAATTTCAGTTTAATGCAATTCGCTGCAATTTACTATGGTAATAGAGGAAATTTTTTCTGCACTTTCAAAATTGATTAATAAAAGTGAATTCCAATTAAAAAATATATTAAAAGACTGGTTGAGATAAAAATCTTGCTTTTGTTGTGAGGAGTTCTTTGTATTGAAGTGCAATAGCCTCTGGATAATAATAGTGTTATGATATACATATAAATAGAGCATTTGCGTTGTTGCCGGGATAAATCATTGTAATGCTGTTCGAAACTTTCGAGCGAAACGGAAGAAAAAGTTATATCGCTAAATTATAAAGATATGCATTCTGACTTAAGGCAGATCGCGAAGAGAAAGGTGCGTCTTACGTGGAACGAAATTTATCGAATTTAATAAAAAGGCCATGCTAATAAATTCTTTCCTAAAATCGTCTTTTCAGATGTGTAGATTCTTTTAAGTTTGCGCCCTTTCAATTATGTATCTCTTCAAATTTTAATTTTAATTTAATTTATATTTGAATCATTTAATTGGAATTTAAATTTGAAATTTATTTTCTGACAGGTGCCAATGGTCTTGCCAATCCTCGAGATTTCGAAACTCCTTCTGCCTTGTACGAGAATCGAGATGTGGATTATAAAATAGTTTGCAAATTCCATGGAAAAATGTTTGTAGCTAATCAAAATCACAGCCCCTTTGATGTCGTAGCTTGGCATGGAAACTATGTTCCTTACAAGTATAACCTTGATCGCTTCATGGTCATCAACTCTGTTTCCTTTGACCATTGCGTTAGTATCGATTCATTATTCTATTTCGATTTCATTGACTGATTAATTTTATTGATTATGGACCTGCAATTCTTATCATTGACATGAATCGAATAAAACAAATTAGTATCTGGGTCATGATTAAGATAAATGAGCAACTATTTATTTTAATGCCTATCTTTTTGAACTGGCATTCAAAAACTCGAAGCTTTGTGACGAATTTGTTAACTAATTGAATTATGATTTTTCAGGATCCATCAATATTCACAGTGCTCACTTGTCCTTCCGCAAAACCTGGAACCGCGATTGCTGATTTTGTTATTTTTCCTCCTCGTTGGTCCGTGCAGGAGCACACATTCCGTCCACCTTATTATCATCGTGAGTATATATATATATATAAAAGGAATGTCTAGTAATTTTATATCACCTGATAATTAAGTTGGCGAGACGTAAAAAAAATCAATCGCAAGACTCGAGAACAATTTTACTAATGGTCCGATAATTGTACATTTAAAACGTTCATTGAAAATATCACGATATTCGAGAGACACACTCTCTACACCTTTCTAACGATCGACTACTATACAATTAAGGAACGCGTGTGCCAAGGAAAAAGGAGGAAAAGCCGCCAGACTCAGATTGAGAAATTATCTGAATTTCTGATTCGATTCTAATTTCCTGATAGAATCAGATATTAAACTAACTTTCAGAATATCATGATTATTAAGGTGATAATGATATTTTGCTGAATTTTATTTGTGGCTGAACTAATGAAATCCTAATAATAGCTATAGGATGTGAAAGAAATTGCTTTGTTTGAAGTTGAATTCGATTTTCTGCTTTGATTTGTAATGATAAAGTCGGGTCTGAAATCCATCGCATAATTGTGCGAAGGAAGGCGATTTTTCATTTCTCACATCCACTTATGCAGCTCGGTCAACCGATGCTAAAGCCCGCGTGTTTTCGTTCCGGAAGAGCGCTTCTGAAAATTGCTCTCCTGGATGAATCCCGGTGAAAACTCGAAATTTTCCGTAGTTACATCCTCCGGGGAATGTCAATCATAACTCTGACGCACTGTCATCGAACGATTTCCCTTTTTTTTCTCTCCACACAGTGGACCGAGAAATATTAAATTGCCGCGAGGCGAGCGATGTCCTTCATTCTGCAAATGGGTCGAAAAAAATAGCCACACCCTCTAATGAAAATAAGATTTTGCTTAGAAAAGTAATTTAGTTGTTTTTAATTTTGATTTATTAGTATATTATGCACCTAGAGGGACTTAAGAGGGACTAAGAGGGACTTTTTTGACGAGTACTGAAAACGTACACAAGTCGAAAAAGTTACTTTCAAGTTTGGATTTTTTGAAACCTGAATTTGATTTTTTAAACAATTGGATGGAGATTTTACAACAGAGATTTTGTTTGTTTAAGGAAACTGCATGAGTGAATTTATGGGGTTAATCAAGGGACGTTACGAGGCTAAAGAAGAAGGTTTTCAGGCAGGAGGAGGATCTTTACATTCTATCATGACTTCCCATGGACCTGACACAGCTTGTTTCGAAAATGCTTCTACTTCAAAACTGGGACCAGAACGTATTGCTGAGGGAACTCAAGCATTTATGTTTGAAACTTATTATAGCATGACAATAACCAAATGGGCTGGAAAAACTTGTGAGAAAATCGACTCAGAATATAACAAGTGTTGGCAGGGTTTGAAAAAACATTTTGATCCAACTCAAAAACCTCAGCCTGGGACTCATTAGAAATATATTTTAAAAATGTTTAAATTCATAAGAAACATTTACATTTGATTAAAATTAAAATTTCAATTCATTATTTTTTACATTTATATACAACTGTTAAATTCTTATTCTATTTGAGCATTTATTCTTGGTTAATTTTAGTTATGCCTTTTGTATGAAAAGAAAATTTATAAAATATATAGACGTATAATCAGGGTCTCTAGCGGAACTGGAAATCGAGAGAAATCAGGAAAAACCCTGGAATTTGGTTTCACCGGGAAAAAACTAGGAAGAAGAATCCAGGAATTTTATTGAAGATAGGAATTTTTTTTTATTTTTTCACAAAAAACTAATGTTTATAACTTTATCCATATTCGCGTTGGCAGGTTCTTTGCATCCTGTGACTGCATATACTTTAAGAAATGTTTATCACGTGTTAAAAAACCTTTTCAATGGTTTCGAATAATATTTAAAAATTAATATATATCTCTTGAGTCTGTGATTGAGAATTAATTTTGTGCGTATAAATAAATAATTAATGTTTGTATTTGCAACGTACATTTTGTATATTCATACTATGTTAATGTTATTCACTTTTCTATATGTTTTATGAGAAAAACTATAAATGACGAATTTAAAATTGGTCGGTAAAAAACCGGGAAAACCCCTGGAATTTCAAATTGCCTTATCGCTAGACAGCCTGGTAATATGATACAATCGACTGATTGTTTTTGATTATTTATCTGAACACAAATTTAATTTCCTTAATAAATTATAATTTTAATAATTATTCTTTTTGTTATCGAATTCGAAATGTGATTTGATTTGAATCAATAAAATAATAATACAAAATTCAAAACTTGACATTTTGGCGCCTTGTCACGTGCCCGTAATTTAAAAGATCACGTGACACTGAGGTTTGACAGCTGTTTGCAAGAAAAAAAAAACATAAAAACTTATGGAATTTTGTAGTGAAGTTTTTTAACTCGTTTGTTTATTAAAGAATAATTAAAGAGTTTAATTATGTAGGTAGATAGACATTGCAGTGTTTCTTCTTAAAGTGGAGAAAGGACAAATATGTTAAATGTGCTGAAACAATTCGTGACGCGACCGTCTCTGATGTGATTTCTCTGTTTATAACCTAAAAATGTACACTAAGTTTATTATTTTTGTGTTTATCCTGTGTTGCCTTGTTAAAAAACAATTTACCATCGTATGTTATCCAAATTATTGCCAGAATAAGGTAAGACTATAAAAAACTTCTTACGCAAATGACGTATTAACTTTAATTGAGTCAAAATATGCAATTCCTTTGTTTAACTCGTTTAACTATCTGAATATTTTATCAAGGACGAGAACATTCCTTTGACAATTATTCAGAATTAATTGCTTATTAGTCACATCTTATTTTAATTTAGTGAGAGCTAAAGATTTGTCATATGAAGCCAAAAAAGTAACTTCACGTTTCTATACGGCTTCTGAGTATATTGATGTTGACAGAATATAAATGTCAATAATCTGGAGCTTTTTTGATGTTAAAATTAAGTTTTAAATTAAGTGTCTAGTATTAACATGCGGCTTAATAATTTTGAACGAAAATTATTTACTTATGACTTATTTTTATTCTGTTTATATTTTGTTGCATATTAGGTAGAATTTTTATTTGGAAATAAATTTTCATTTGTCTTTCTCAGACGCTGTTTAAACCAGAAATTGGATTACTGTGCCTTTTAACACCCGTAGAAAGAGGAGAAGGTACAACATTTTATTTGATTTCCTTTTTTTTTACAAGGTTTTTTTTAAATTTAATAGGACTGCCAGACGATTTATTTCTTTATGAATGCAATAAAATTTTGTATAGACTTCAAAATAAGTTTGGTTTTGAAAAGCATTTTGTTTTCGCTTTTTCCAGTTTTGCAAATTTCATTTCGAAACACTTGAATGCTTTTTAAGTACTTCTGACTTCAATTATAGTTGAACTTGATTCTATAAATTTAAATTCTTTAACGCTACTAAAACCAGAATTTGGAATGGTGTGCCTTTTAACATCCCTAGAGAGAGAGAAAGGTACAAAATTTGAATCCCTTATTTGTAATTAGGTTTATTACATTTCATTATTACGTTGTTGTAATCTTTATTGGAATGTAACTGAATATAATTTCATTTTGGATGAAATAAAAATAATCGCAATGTTTAAAATATTTCTATAGTCATACAAACCACGTATTAGTGAAAGTTTTTTCAAATTTAAATTACTTAAGTAGAAATATACTCGAAAGTCAATCTTATACAAATCTTACCTTTTTCTTTTTAAATTTAGAATGTTTGAAGTTAAAATTCGAAAACTTAGGACATCTCCCTCCACAAGGAGTTCCTCTGGTGAACTTGAAATTGTCGGCTTATGTATTTGTTGACCACACTGGAAATTTGAAAGATAAGGCCACTGCTTTCAATCTTTCTGTATCCCACATTAATTTTCGAAGTAAGAAAAAATACTAATTTTATTTATTTTTAGTTATCAAGTTTGAGTTAATGTTAAGTTTAATTGTGATTTCTATTTTTATTAAAGATGACATAGGAAAAAATAAAATGACTATCTTATTATTAAAACTACCATTTTCAAAATTCTTTAACTACAGGACTAGTGACAAGATATCAAAGCGTAGGACAGGAAAAATTATCTGCCTGTCGTCATGTCGAATTTTACGGAAACACAAGTCAACAGTGGCCAAAAGATTTTTATATTTCGTGTCCGTTTTCGGATGAAACCTACGAAACTACTCCATATCGTTTGGAATATTTAGTAGAGTCCGATGACTACGAGTACAGTAGAAAATTGGTATTTATCGTACCAAGGCACAGATACATTGGTGAGTTATTTTTTAAGAGGAACGACTTTATATTTTATATAATTTTAATTTTAATTCTGTTTATTCTATTTTTTACAGACAACACGGTGTTCGATGTTAAAATGTTCACACCTTTTATGTACGTTGACGTTTCGGACACAGTGGCACTCACTTTATTCATTCAACCCTTACCGGAGAAATTCAATATTTCAAACTACAGAGTCTGGTTGATAAACAATAACACAGGCAAAGCAATCGACATGATTTTCGAACAGAAAAAGGAAGAGCACATTCAACATTCTTTTCCGGTTGAGGAGGGAGTTCATTATTTCAAAGTGTCAGCTTTGCATCCGGATTGCAACGAATATGGCTGTTTAAACAGCACTTCACCTTTAATAAGCATAAGTAAATTTTAAATAAATTCTAAATAATTTGCTGAACTCAAGTACTTTTTTAAATTTAAAAACTAATTGTTTTGATTTCCAACTTTATTTTTTTTTCAATGTTTGTTTGCTTTTCAGAACAAGTTTCACATCGCCTTTTGATAATGATCATCAGTGTCATTTGGATTCCCCCCGTTTTATTCTATGCTATGTATCACGTTTACAAAGTCTACAAGAAGAAAGGTGAGCCCTATCGAAAATACTTCTATAAAATTTATCTTTATGGATTTAATATCTTATTTTCTGAATTGCAGCGATGCTGAAGCAGGCGGATGTTAAACCGAATTGTTTGCTGGTTTATTCTCCGACACATTCTGCCCATGTAAATGTCATGATCGAATTGGCCAGATATTTAAGAGGCTGCAGCATCAATGCAATGATTGATTCATTGGATATTCCAGAAACTGCAAGCAAGGTTTTTTAGATTTATAAACTTTAAATCAGTTAAAAATATTAAGTACTGAAAATATTAGGGAAATTCCTATTATCTTTCAGTATTATTAAGTTTTTTCTTTTTCTCAGGATCCAGGTCTTTGGTGTAACGACGCATTCCACAGTGCCGAAATTGTTCTAATAGCATCCTCTCCTCCTCCAAGCGAAACAATCGTTCCAGTGATTTATCGCAACATGGATAAACAATCTTTGAGATTACTAAAAGAAAATTACCCCCAGGGGGATAAAAGCTACTATTCCCTTCAGTTCCCATACTGCGAACTGGACAGTGTTCCACAAGAAGCGCGACACTTTAAGCGATTTTTCCTGCCTGATGATCTGGAAAAACTCGTGAAAACTATTCACAATGTCGAGAGCATTCAAATCTTCGGCGTCTCTTCGAGAAACTTTATCGAAGCAGTGAAAGTGGCGAAAATCGACGTTCTTCGAGTGGAGGACAAAAGTCCAAGAAACGTAGATGAGACCGGTGAGTATAATCACTAAACTTAAAGTTTCTGAACAATTTTATGAATTTTTGAAGTCACTAAATTCTCCTTTTGCTTGTTTTTTTTTAAAGATAACCTTCTGATGCCAGTGAGCAAAGAAACGATCTATGATCTCAACCAAGATAAAGAGACTGAAGATAAAGATGTGGACCTGCCGGAGGGAAGTATGAGTCCCAAATACTTCAAAACAAATATAGAAGAGCTTAATTTGCTCGGTGAAGGTGGAGAAGGCGAGGGCGATCCTCTCGCTTTTATTGCTCCGAGTGATGAATCCGAATTTAATATTGAGAAGTTAGATTTGTAAACTCACTCATGTTCATTAGACTGATCTCGAAGACTACACTCTACTTTTTTACTTAAAAGAATACTTATTTATTTAGGGAGTTAGAGTTTCATATCAGAAACTTCTAGAGCAGTCCAAAAAATTATGACACTAGTATTTTTAGAGGCAGAATTAGATTTTTTACGAAATTCTCAACTTGGAGCAACTCCAAGGTAAGAGATGATTTTTTAAAAGATATGAATGATAAAATATAATTTTATTATAGTCACAAAGTCTTTTTTCACTTCGAAAACTTTCAATACTAAATGCATTCCTATTATAATTTAGAATTTTAATTCTTTAAATGTTTAAAAATGAATTAGACTTCTTTAAAAGAAATACTCAAAAAAAAACTCTAAGTTTGAACAATCTCCAATTTAAAAATTGGGAATAAACTTAGATTTATTTTAATTTTTGGACTTCTCTAAACGATACACAGTATTGAATAGCCAGTAGTTTCTATCACTTTGCATAAGTGTGCGATTTATTTTATTACATAGTAATTACAAGCAGTTAATAACGGCGAGTTAAATGGCCGTAATAGACAATCAGACATTGGTCGACAATTCGGTCTTACGAATAAAAAGAAGCAAACATTTTTACTTTCGCTCGGTAAACAAATCACAAAATTTTCTGCAGTCAAAATCACTCGCATCTTTTTCCTTCCTTTCTATTAATTTTAGCACCACATAGGAATATTAATAAAGTGTACTTAAGCGTGATTTGAAAGTAAAAAGAGCTTTGTTTCGAATTAATCACAAGAGCCACGTTCTCTAAATTATTATTTCGACAAAGCAACGCTCAGTTTCTGTGAGGTATGCGTTGAAAATATTAATATATTTTAATAAATAGAGACTAATGGAATGTGTGATTTTTATACATAAATGCAAAATCCACGATATTGATTACTGATTTTATAGATACGGCAAACACAGTCTTATTTTGTCAGATATGGTTGAATTAACCAGAAATCAAAATATCTTTGCAAGGTCAGCAAAGAGGCTCAAAAATTGTGGCTTTCAGAATAGTGGCTAGAAAAGTAGGAAACTTTTATACAGAATAACCTAAGGAAGTAATAAAATATTTTCTATACAATTACGAAGTACGGGTTTTTAAAGGAAGCTTTATCTACGTAACTAATTGTATCCGATTAACGATTGCGTATAAAACAAATTATAAATTCGCAGCGAAAAATGTACAGTATTTGTTGCCTTCGGTGATTGAAAAATTCCATTTATGATTTGAAACCCATTCAAGATTTAAAAAAACAAAAATCTACGAAATTTTACTGTGAATAATATATTATAATAAATAAGTTTAAATAATTTTTCGTTTCAATTTCACCGTGATTTAATTTTTCAGTGATTTTCGATTCTTCGGGTTTCAAACACTGCTTTGTATAAAATTACAAATGTATACAATAAATAGAATTCAACATATTAAAAGCTGTAAGCTAATTTCAATTTCAACAATATTACGACTTTCGGAATTCATCTTCGAGAAACTTCCTACACTTAGGTATAATCTTATGAAAATGCAAAAGGTCAAAGTTTTGTGGAAGTCGCGCCTATAATTAGATTAGAATTAAGGCTGCAGATGATCCTACGATCGCGAATTATTATTTTTTTAATGTACTATTAGGCTTATTTATATTAGATAACGATACTTTATACATAAAAATATTGTTGATTATCCCTTAATGCCTTTGGTTTCCTGCACTTCATTCATCTTTGGTCCTATACTCATACATATGACTATCACGACTGGTGCTTAAAACTTGACTTAGATTCATCGCGAAAATTACAACTTATATATTTACAGCCTTCTTACTTTCCTTTCACCTGTGTAAAAATTCAAAAGCCTCGACTTTGCGAAAGTCGATTTCGGTTTTTAAATAATTTACAGTATCCTCTTACATTTTCGCCTTTCATTAACAAAAACAATGCGTACCGTTTTGTAACATTAAGAATAACATTTCTAAATTCTGTCACAGAATTTTGTTCACAGAAACTTTTTCTTCAAACAGAACTTGTTAATCGAAGTTCTTCTCTGTTCTCTCAGCTTCTCTTCTGAATTCATTTTCTGAATATTTTCAAGATCTCCCAACTTTGAACTTGAAGCGAATCGTTTCAAGAGTAGAATTCATCTGTATAATTTAACTTTTCTTGGATTTTTTCAGACACTGAAGTTTGCCTTGACTTCTTCGTCGGGTTTGGCTTCGACATTATTGAAGAGAAGAAGATCTTCTTGATTTCTTGATCTACCTTGCATATCAATGTAGGATTGCGGTCTATCATTCGTTGGAGTTGCTAGGTCATTTTCACTATTGCTAGTAACACTGGAATTTCTGAATTTGATGGGACTTTCATAGTGATTAATATTCATACTGGCAGGTCGATCGTTTACGTATGGAGACTTTATGGGTTCTTCTGGAAATGAGGCGATTGGACTTTGCCAAAAAGTGTGCAATTTGTCGACCTTGTCGCTTTTTGTCACCGGCTCAATGGAGGGTTTGCTCAAGTAATTCACAGCATTTGAGCCTAACACTCTTGAAGTTGAACTTCCATCTGCAACTGCATTGCTGCTCGATTCTGGAAGAAATTAGTTTAAAATTACTACTGTTAAGTTTTCGTTTTTATATTTATTAATTGCGAATTTTGAAGTGTTTCTTTTGTAGAATTTTTAGAGAATATGTAATTCAAGAATGTTTTTCTTACTTGTAGGGCTGTCCAGAGCATGAAGGGAAGCAAAATATGCTTGATTGTGGACGGTTCGTGGATTCAAGTCCAAATATTCCACCCCATCTTCCAACATTCGTTCCCAGTGGAATGTCAGCTCTTTAAATGAGGGCCTCATTCCTGGTTCTTCGTGCCAACAAGACACCATCAATTTGTATCTAAAGGATAAAAAAATTGTATGTTTCACAAATTTATTCTATAATCTGGAATAAATTGAAGTCTTGTTTGATAACATTTGGAGTCAATTAAAAAAGATTTCTTACAACTGAGGAGAGCAATTTGCAGGTCTTTCCATACGGTATCCAGCTTTCAGGAGATTGTAGAGATTATGGACGTCAACTCCAGGATAAGGTGAAGCTCCTAGAGTGACTAATTCCCAAAGAAGAACTCCAAAGCTCCAAACGTCTGATTTACTCGTGTAAACGTGATCAGCTAAAGACTCTGGTGCCATCCACTTTACAGGAACTAAGAAAACGGTATTTCTAAAAGTTTATTCTTAATTTGGATGCTTGAAAAATGTTGAATTTTGTCAACGAACCTCGACCTTTGCTGCGTTTTAAATAAGCGTCATCTTCATAGACGTCACGAGTCAATCCGAAATCTGAGATCTTGCAAACTTTACCAGCAGCAAGCAAAACATTTCTCGCTGCAAGATCTCTGTGCACCAACTGAAAAAAAGAAATATAATTCTTAATTTGAAATATAATTAATTCATATCATCTATCGAAATTCTCGATATCTTTTAAACATTTATTTCTTCTTGAAATGTGAAAATAGTTTCAAGATTTTAATAGTTCTTTGAAACTAGTTCCTCATAAAAATTAAAAATGTTTTCATCAGGTCAAACTTCCAAGTGAAGGTCGTTAAATATATTTGAGGTGAATCATAAAGTAAAACTTATTTTCCTTTTGCTAAAAGATAAATAATTCACGACTCAATCATATTAGCGGAATTGCATTTTCTGCGCAAGCAAGTTCAATTCCAACAAAGTTACGTATATACTTTCCATATGAATTATTAAAAAAGAACATTTTTCTATTTTTATACTCATAGGTTTTTTCTTAAATTCCTAGAGTCCTTGAATAAATTCTATCTTAAGAGGATATCTTATTTTAGTTAAGAGAAGAATATTTCTTTTTTTCAACAGAGTTTTTTTTAAATCGCTTTTTTCTTTGCCTTTTGATTTACCAAATTTCAGAAGATGTCCGCTTATTTTTACCTTGATATCGGCAAGGTACGCCATTCCTTTGCTGATTTGCCAAGCAAATGATAGAATATCTCGAGGCGTAATGGCATAATTTGATGGGGGATCGGCTGTTTGCAATTCTTGAGCTGTGTTATTTGGAGATGACGAGAGCAAAGACGTTGAACATGGAACTCTGCCTTCTGATTCCAAGTGGCGACTGCGTCTCAAGTAATTTCTGAAAAAAATTAATGTCCAAAAGTTTTGAAATTTGAACATTCTAAATTAAAAAAAAAATTAAATTTAAAATTTATTTCAAAATTTAAAAGTTTTAAATGTTTAGCTGCTCTTGATTTTAAAGATTCTCTAATTTTTATACCTGAAAATTCTGAAAGTCTCAGAGTTTTTTTCAGTATTATTAATTCTGAATAATTAAAATGTGGATAAAATAATAAACTTTTGTAGTTGGTTCTAAAATCCAAAGAATGTGTATTGTCCTCTCTTCAAACAATTCTCGTCCTCGTTAGAATTCTTTAATCAAGAGACCAGTGGACTCAAAAAATGTAATTACTTAAAATTTGGAGCAAGACTTGACGGTTATTGTCCTTTTGGTATGCATACCATTGATGTGGAATCTGTCTAACTATTTCCGCATTCGCAATTCCAGGCACATTCTTCAAATAAACTACGAGATAAATACTGTCTTCTGGAATTTGCATGGATAGTGGACCCCCCTTCAATATCCCTTTTTATTTTTCAAAAGAAAAAGTTATTCTCTCCGTGTAGAAAAAAATTTCCAACAATTTGGATTGATTAGAACGTAAAAAAAAGGATTAATTTCATTCTAATATTTTTAACTAAATATATATTCTAAATCTAAATATATCAGAGTAATCCAATTCGATTCTAATATCTCGACAATTTAATGCTCAATCATTCCTGAGAGCACAATTGTGGTTGGGCATTAATATCTGAAAGTAAATAGCAAATAAGTGTTGTAAACTGAAATCTAGTATTTGCATTTTCCGGTCAAATGAACCATCGATTTCTCATCAATAACCGATTTTCTCACCTCAGTGAACCAAACTCAGCAAATTCGATGATGAGATAAACAGGACCATCGGGAGAAGTGCAAGCTCCCAGGAGTCGAATAACATTTGGATGATGGGCTTCTTTCAGGAGCTGATATTCTGAAAGCAAATCCGCCAATTCGGAAGCACAAGCATCTTCCTTGAGGGTTTTCACCGCCACAGTCGTTAATCCTGTCCATCCACCGATATCCAGTGCTTTGGCTCGCAAAACTCTTCCGAATTCACCTTCACCCAATACCTGCTCTATTGTCAAACGAGATCTTGAAAATTCCCATTTTGGATCCGGCTGAAATAGGTAAAAATAAAAAAATCACATCTATTTTTAAAAATGAAATACAATTTAAATCAAATTTAAAATGAAAGGAGTTATAAAAAGATTAAAAAATTAATGAAGGTGCAGATTTATAGGTTGAGACTTTAAAAATATATTTTTATTCAAGATTAATAACTTATCTTTCTTTTCAGTTCAGTGAGAAACGTTGCATTATGTTTTGCGATAAAAATGACTTTCATAAGCATTTTTTGTATCAATTTAATGACGTGAAATTCAAAGCCTTTTAAGATAACATTTATTTTATGAGTTTAGCTTTTGTAATTTGATTGGATTCCAGTCATGAATCCCATTCTTGTGAATTATCGTTTCATAACTAAATAAGTGAAAAAGGAAAAGTAAATATTGGATCAAGAAATAAATTGAATATTCTGTTAATGGAGAAATTGAACATTATATTTTATATTATAACTTTCCATTCAAATAGTAATTTCTCTCAGAACTACATAAAAACTGGAAAATGACTTTAATCAAAATTCAACAAGCATTTTTGCACCTCTCGTTAAATTCTACATCCCATAATTTGCTCCAATCGATCTTCCCTTTAGCATAAGACACGTTGGCTTATTCGTGCGTCGTAAACTACTTCTACTAAGATAATTTCCGGCGACTTCAGGGTGTATAGAAGCCAGAAGCATAGCACCCATTGCAGGGTGAATTATGCACGAATTCTTATCACGCCAATCTCGTACTGTTACACTGTATATTCTAGAACTTGCGAAGGTGGAGACTGGGCAGGAAATAGTTTTATCTCTTCCGCACCGAATGACGAATGTTTGCCGACCTTGAGAAATATAGCCTTCTGATTCGGTGAATAAAACATTCTTACCCAAAAAGAAAAAACATTTCTATAAAGGACAAGAAAGAGGATAAAAATTCTCGTACTTCAAAAACGTCACTGGAATTATCTTATCTTATAATTTTAAAAAAGTATTCTCTGGCGATTTCATCCCTAAAAGTCTTCATTTTATTTTCTTCTTAATTTTTTTTCTAATCTCTTTTGAGACGAAAGATAGTAAAACCTTGGATAGTAAAACACAACTGACTTTTTTTAGTTTCTTCCTAATTTTTTTTCTAATCTCTTTTCAGACGAAAGATTTTTTTAGTTAGTTTCCTGAGAAAAGTGGAACTTGATTAAAAAATAAACTTAATAGATTTTTTCTAGAAATGAATTTGATTTAGGAAGCCAATAACAATTATGCTTGAGGTTGTCTTATTATAATTTAGTATTCAAGTAGTATTCAAGTTTATTTAAAAGTTTATTCAAGTTTAGTATTCTTCAAATATTTTTTTATGCACAACACGATAATGGGAAGCTATTTTACTCTTTGCTTTAGATAGCAGAGGCAAGTTTCTGATATTACGTCGGGGTGCAATACTGTGCAAGAACACTTTACTGATAATAACTAGTGCATTGAAGTTTCTCACAGGGATTTAGCTCATAAGCTCTAAAGCCATTAACACATTTTGGAAAACAAGGATTATGATGTTGAATTATTGGCACCTGTTTCAATACTTTTCAGAATTTTTGAAATTGTAATTTTCTACAAAAATAAGTTCATCAAATTTTTAAATTAATTATTAATGCAAATTCTTATCAAATGATTTCTGGAAAATTGTTTTTACATTCTCATCATCATATGAGAAGGTATTAGTTTTATGTGAAAACTGACTTTTCGAATTTCCATCAAATCTCCAGGTTTTGAGACCCCCTGAGTGAGAAAAAATGGTTTTTACGCCGGTGTTTGTCTGTCTGTCTGTTAACAGGATAACTCTACAAACCATCTTAATAACATTCATCCATTTGACCAATATTAACAAAGTTACAGCACGTAGAAATCTTAAAAATGAAATTTAAGAACCAGTTTTAGAAGAAATCGAAAAATCGGCGAACTAAAGTTACGCACATTCTCATCACGTGACCCCACTAACGTGCCTACATATTCCTCAGAAAGTTGCAATTAACAAATCCTGGATTTAAATATTTAATTTATCCCTTTTTCTATTTTTTGCCCCTGAATTCGAATTTCGCGTGGTATAAAAGTGTTTTTTTTTGTATTTTGCATAGGGCTCGATTTAAGGGATGAAGTAATGCAGCTCCATCTTCCAGATTTTTAATCTATCTGACAGGGTCTGGGTCTGGTTTAGGTTTTTACGTCAAAGGGCTAGATCAAATAATTTCTGTACGGGTGTGTACCTGAGCAAATTGCTCGCCTGGAAAACGTCTGCAAAATTTTGTTTCTTTTTTGAGATTTTTGGAAAAAAATAAATTACTGTGATTACG
>JBAGKK010023627.1:0-11325 GCA_037177015.1 Euceroptres primus | reverse complement strand
ACTTATATATATATATATATATATATATATATATATATATATATAAATGCATGTGTGTATATGTATATATGTGCTGCATGAATATGTATAGTAATTTTATCTAAGAATAATATTAATGGTACACTGAGCAAAGAACTCACGTATAGCTCGGGTTTGCATCCCAACAGTTTGAGTGGCTTCCCTTTTTTTTCACACAAATAGTTAGGGTGCTTACACGGCTGAGTCATATGAGCACGCCAACTATTCGGGTGCTCACCCGAAACAGCAGCGCCCGAAGTAGTGAGAATGTCGTTTTGCCTACAGCCAGGCTGACCCCATGTAACTCGCAGGTTACAATATATATATTGTAACCTGCGAGTTACATGGGGTCAGCCAGGCTGTAGTTAAAACGACATTCTTATGTGCATGTTGAGAAGCGCTGCATTTCAGGGGGAATTTCATGAAGCGCAGACTCCACGCTCTCCCACTAGTCCTCTCACGTGGATAGTGGGAGAAAGAAGCACTGCGCGGGCTATAAAACTTGCCGGAAGGCCGAGAAGGTCAGTTAGAAACTCGCGGGCGAACCGCGAGGATCTCCTGGGAATAACGTGAGGGTGACTTAAGGATATATCTTTGAAACCTGCCTCATCCTTTTCCCATCAGATTGATCTTAGAAGCGTCTAAAGGTTTCCCTTGGCTTTTCTAAGATTCTAAGATCTGAGATCGATTCGAGCGCTTAGTCAAGTGTACTCTGACTTATCTCTAGAAGAGAGAAATTTCTCCCGAGAGATATATTCTTTTTTAAATCTTTGTCTACATTTATTATTAGCTTGGTTTAACCCTTATAACGTCTTACTGAAGAGTAGAGCCAGGTTCACCTGGTACCCTAGTTGACGTAGTAGCCCGTTATAAGAAAAGAGCTCGATCATTCAAAATAGTTTCTTATGAACAGAACAGGAGTTCACTCCTGTGACTGGTCAAGAAAGCTACTATTTTGAATTTCCAGAATAAATTGTAGACTTCCACTAAAAATTAGAAAGTCAAAGTTATAAATCCCTTAAAGAGGAAATAGTTTCCAAACGACATAAA
This sequence comes from Euceroptres primus, assembly GCA_037177015.1. Lineage (NCBI taxonomy): Eukaryota > Metazoa > Arthropoda > Insecta > Hymenoptera > Figitidae > Euceroptres > Euceroptres primus. Next base: position 10,257 of record JBAGKK010023627.1, on the reverse strand, counting down.
TTCTTCGTGAGAGTTTCACTCTCTGGCTCCCAGCAGCCTCTCCAGGTTTATCCTTGTCCTCGCAAAATACGAAGAGACCCGTTATTACCTAAATTTAGGATTTAGGACCACTTAGGTCCTAAATCCAGCGTAAAACGTCTTTCCGCCGTACCTTTGTGCACCATTTCTATAATCCTAAAATGTACTAGTTTAGACTCAGAGCTAAGGCTCCATTCGAGATATTCATAAATTAGTCGCGCATTAGAGACATAAGGTCTAAGGAAGAAATTCTCTTCAGGAGAAAATTCGGTATATCAGCATATAAAGAAGCAAGGCGCTTCACAAAAATTTTAAGGTTAAGATTTTGTTTATATCATTTTATTATAATTTATCCAATAAACGAAAATAGCTAGGGATTCATGTATGTAAGTTAGAATAGGTTCTTTTGAATAAGAAAAAATCTTTTTTTTTATACAGAATTTTGTATCCCCTCTCATGCTGACCCTCTTCTTTTACCATTATATTAATTAATTTATAACTAAATATGTAACAATTAAAGTTAAAGCAAGGCTATATATATACACACACACATATTGAAACTTTATTTTATTTTGTTATTTGTATTATTATTATAAATCGTGTATAAAATGATAAGTGTAAGCTAGAATTCGTGCATGAGAGAAAAAGTAAAGATTCTCTGGACTTTCTTTTAATACATTTATTTGAAATTTGTAAATGAAAGTAGATACAAATCATAAAATTTAAATCCTCAATGCCATACAAGTATGTAATAGTGAAGTAAGGTATTATAAGTAGTATTATAAGGTAGTATAAGTATAAAATTTGATAGAAATAATATTATATTGGAACACAGACCCGCAGGCCTTCTCTATTTAATAAAATTAACAATTAAATAAAATAATACGATATTTCTAACACAGTTTAATTTCTTTATTTAAATATGAGGAAACTTCTTGAGTTCCTTAAATCCAACCTAATATTAATCAAATCCAAGTCATGAAATTATTCATTGCATAAACTAACACAGTATTCCTGACGCAATCTAGCTTCTTTTATTCAAATATGGGGAAACTTCCTGAGTTCCTTAAATCAGACCTAATTTCTCTCTACTAGTATTCTATCTATTATATTTCTATCTTCTTAAATAAAACTCTCTCTATATGCATTTATGACGAATAAATATAATTTTATTTGCTCTTTTTCTTTGTGCGCTAATTATTGTGCTACACTCATATAGTCTTTATTTGCCTATATCATCCGAGAGTACTCATGTCTCGGAGGTCAGGGTAAGATTTGCCAAGTGCCCAAACTCGATCTAAGAAGTAAACTTCCTAGTCTGCCCAGTGCTCCTTGGCTGCAGGTCCTGCCTCGAAAGCGCCTCTAAGGTGAATCAGAACTCAGAGTCCACAGTAAACTGTGGGTCCTGCCATGATAGCACCTTTTTAACCTTCACCGCTCGCTCGGGAGCCACCGACTGACGAAATTGAGTCCTGCATCGGACCTCCTCGGTTTTTCCGTCATCTCGGCAATCCCCACTTACATCTCTTGCTTTGGTGAGAGATACCAAGTTGCGCGGTACGTGGGTTTGTGATGCTGGGACCCAACAACGTCTCTGTATATTTGGTCACCCTTATGCAGGGGCTAATTATGTTCGCTTAAAACATATATGCCCATTGATACATATTTTGTACGACTCAATATGACCCTTGCAATGTTATTTAATGGCACTGCATTGGAAATTCCTAGTTTCTGAGCTAACGGTGTACAGGGTGCAATGTTTGTATAGGTAATTGGATTACCGGCCTTTGAATGTTCGTGGGGGAATCAATTCCACTATCTAAAGTACTTGTGGTACAAGTTGCACAAGTTCGAATTACTCCTGATTGTTCAAAATTTATAACTTCTGGCCTTCCAGGTAGCGCTTCGGCGATGTTTTGCTGTAACATAACTCTGGCTATTGGAGTCGGATGGAGCTCAGAATTTACTCTTAAGGTACAACTTGATCCTTGGCAGAGGCATTGTCCCATCGTTAGTATTCCTGTCTATAGGTTTGAGCGGAACAAGTATGCTAATAATCAGGTGATAGCAACGCTGGTAGCTGATTTCATGCAGCTTTTGCTTAAATTCGTCAAGGCTAAATGGAATAGCTCGATTTCTCGATCAGCGGAGCATCTAGGAAGACCCTTAATTTCCTTTTTTTATAGGTTATAGTTATGGTGGAGATGTGTGCCAACTCTTCAATGGAAACCTTTGGTCCTTGGAGGGGAAGATCCAGTTTCAGAAGGTGGTCCTGTATATCCTTGAAGACGGGTTGGAATTGTTCCGAAGTTAACAACGAGAGATGAAGTTCTCTTCTTCTGGCCATACGGATTGCTTCCAGAATTCGATCTGCAGAACGGATATATTTCTCCAGTCCGACTTCCATGGCTCGCAATACTCGGGTCAGAATGACCGTTCTGTTCTGCCTGGGAAACCGAGTCTCGAGGTAGTGCAGTCTTTTCATGACCTCAAGAAATTGGCCTTGATACTTCTTTATTTCTTCTGCTTGAGTCTTTGTGTGTTGATGGATTTCTTCCAATTGAACCCAGACCACATGGGTTTGTTAGCCTATGAAATGTTGGCCTGGGCTGAATTGAACTCTTAGATTCTAGCATCAATTCGTTCCCCATCTTCGTAAGTTAATAACCAGACCACAGGTTCAACCAGTCGACCGAGGAGCAGGTAACTTTTGTTGTTGGACGTTAAATGGGATTTTGAATTTGATTTCGGTCTAATTTAAATTTCTTAAGTTTTAACTTTTTTTGTATCGAAACGAGACTTAAAGTTTCAAGCCGGGTTTGCCGATTCCCGATTCCCAAATGATGAATCTTTTTTCGCACTCATGTTTTGCTAATTATAATGAAGACGAGAATGCTATTATGATTAGTGACGAAGGAGTTGTTAGCATCAGTGAGTAATTTCGACTGGAATGTTATTAATTGACAGAGAGTAGTAAAGTTTTTTAGTTTCTCAATCTTTTAAAATAATGTTCTTAGTAGTATAATGTACCATTTGTAAAGTTTCTGGGCTCATCTTAAATGTAATATTTAATTAAATAAGTAAATTTCGCTTTAATAGTATTTATTATGATTATTAATAATTTATGACTATGAATATTCGATTTAATGCATGTCAAATCATCTTCCCAACAGCTCCTTTGTCAAAGAGAAACAGAAAAATGGCTGAAGAGGTGACATTACTTACAGAATTAAGTAAATATCCAGCCTTATATAAAAGTAAGGAGCAGTTCAACGCATCTATCTCTTAAAGACAAAATATGTGAGAGGCTGTTGCAAGTGTTTTTCCCGGTTGGTTTCATCGTCAATTATTACTATTATCTTCTAAATGACAATTTTTCAAATTACAGAGCAGAAAATCACAATTTTTTGTGCAGGCCGTACAGTAGAAGCTATAAAAAGGGAGTGGAAGAATCTAAGGGACGAGTACACTCCAGCTGAAGATCTTACCACACACATAATGTTTTCAATCCTGCCCTTTATTAACTTTTATCCCTGCACTCTGTAGAAATTGCATTTACGTAATAGTATTAAACAAATGTAATAAGTTTTATTACCGTAAGAGGTTCACGTATTTAGAATTATTTATGCTATCAAATAAAAAAGTTTCTTTCTTACTTTGAGAATATATTTTTATTTCGATTTTGCTGGATTTTGTTTACTAAAATCAACCAATTTTGTGTTGCAATTATAATATTGTATTTCATTACTGCAGAATCGATACCTAGTAGTACACAAGATCAATCTAGGAGAGAATGCGATGAAATTGAACATTCAGCCAGAGGAGCCAGTTCATTCAATTCGGAGTAAGTACCTTTTTAAGCTTTCTTATCGCTAATATTAAACTTAATATAATTTTTATTTCTAACTTTTATTTCTATATAAAATAAAAACAGGAGAAGGATTCTATTATTTTAATTGCGTATACCATCACGCTTTCTTATAAATTATACTGTTTCTTTTATCACAGCTCAGCGTCTGCTGGGGCAGATGTGCAACAGGCTCACGAGATTCAGATTGAATCCTCATCAGGATACTCTTATCAAAGATCAACATCCGCTAGGACGAATGTGCAACCGACTCACGATATTCTGATTTAACCCACACCAGGATGCTCAAATCCTTCTGATGAGATTCCTCCTTCAGCATTAGAAAAGCATATAGTAATACAAGCTAATATTTGTATTATAATATTATTTTTGCTTTTTCCAGGATTATTCCTTCACAACCAAAGGGCAAGCACACTACGAAAATGAAAAGAAGAATAACAGAATTGAGTACGTTTTACTGCTCAAAACACTTTTTTACCTTCTTTTTATAGTTGATGCATACAAAGGTGGCCGTTAGAACGCAAGGAACAAATTTCTTGTCATTTCCCGATTTGGACAATTTTTACCCAGTTTTACAGTTAGACATAGTTCAGCTTCAAAGTATTTATATTTATATTTCATAAAACATACATTTTGCGATATTAAACGTTTAAATTTAAGAGCGTTGAACTCAAGTCCTAATATCAACGAATTTAAAATGAAAACAAGTTACCCGTTAAAAAAAATCACTGCTATTTCCCATTTTTTCCCTGTCTACAAAAGTTCTCACTCATTTCTCGGCTGTGACGACTTCCCAGTACAGCGGCCACCAGGCCACCATGTGTATAATTATATTTTTGAATTCTAATAAGATTAACGGTATTCTTTTTTTTTGCAGAAACTGATAAAGAAGATCTCCAAATGTTGGTTCTGGAGAAGATTAGAGCACATAAAATACAGAAAACTGATCCAGCTGATATGTTCCTCCTCAGTTTGGGATCAACTTTTAAACAATTAAATCAAAGACGACAACTTCGTGTCCATCGGCGTTTCGTGGAGATATTAGAAGAAGAGTACAACAATCAGCTATATGAAAGAGCACTTCATGACGATGAATTAATCCAATTTTATATAGTTATACTTTTTTGTTTTTTTACATAACTCTAGTTTTATGTATATCATTATAGTGATGTAATATTTTTTAAATATTTTATTTGTTTTCTACTTTCTACTTATGAGTACGCATCGACGTACCAAGTGTACGAAGTATACCACGTACGAAGTGTAAAAGTAAAGTTAAGAAAGGGACATTGTGAAGCATACATTAAAATAAGAATGTTGGGCAAACTCATCTCATACGCGAATAGGATTAAAACCATTAGCATCAGGTCCCACGTCTTTATTAATTTCATTTGTCCTGAGAAAATTCTGTAAACCTGAATGAAAAGAAATTGATTGAATCAGATAATGAACTTCCCCGCTTCACGCTAATCCTTGTACATAAATGCAGCAGATAATTTGCAGGGTGTTTACACGACAGGAAAATCGGGAAAATTTGGAAACGAACGGGAATTCAAGTCAATAATCAGGGGTTTTCTCGACTTATTCTTAATTGCAAACTGAAAATGTTCCAGTTTGTTCCAAACTGAAAATTTCAACTGGACGCTAAGCAAGACTTTAAAATGAAATTTTCATTTACACTTGATTTTTTCATTAAAATTTCAAATTCAAATCTTTAAAATTTTCCAAATTGTAAACTTTCCAAAAAGAATAATTTTTAAATCAAATATTTAAAATTGTATGATTTTAAATCTCAAATTGTTGAAAATGGTGCACATTTAAATTGTAAATGCTGCACAAAGATGAATTGCAAATTATGAAAATAAAATAAAATAAAATTGAATTAAAAAGAATTCATAAATTTATTGTCATAATAGTATAATAGTATTTAGTTATATATATTAGTATTAAATACTTACATAATAGTAAGTATTTAATTTAATTATTTAAATTAAATTAATTTAAATTAAATTATTATAAATTAATATAAATTTAAATCAAATTAATTATTTAAGTATTTAAGTAAGTATAATTTATTGTCATAAATTATACTTACCGGAAACTGGTACGGATCGCTCATATGCAGTTAAATTAGAGTATGAGTCCCGTTCATCGTTGTCAGCGTCTTTTAAATCTTCTGTTAGTATCCAATTATGTACAGCTGTTGTAGCTTGTATTATTTTCCTTGTAAGTTTGATGGATCCGATAATTGGACTACGAAATATGCGCCACTTTGTTCCTAAAATACTGAACGCATTTTCGACAACTCTCCTTACTCTGCTTAGGCAAAAATTGAAAATTTTTTCCCTTCGATGTAGTTCACCTGCGCGAGGGTATTGCCGCATTAGATAACTAGATAGAAAGAATGCCTCATCGCCCACAAGGACGTACGGCAAAATGGGTCCATTTTCCTCCAGTGGATCTGGCGGAGGAATATTCATTGTCCCAGATTCAAATCTTGTACCCATTATGTTTTCTCTAAAAACGCTTCCATTGCTTCTTCTATCTGGCGTATCAATGTCAACTACAATTAACCGTTATTCGGCTTCTACGACAGCCATTAGGTTCATAGCGAATTTTTTTTATAGGTGTAAAAAGCGGAACCGCTGTTTGGAGCCTGTAACAACATTTTCGATTGTGTAACAAAATATCACTTTTCAATTGTTGAGATTGTTGTGTTATTTTATTTTTCAATTATATATTAGTACTAGCAGAAATTCATCCGGCGTTGCCCGGTGTTCTAAGAGATTTTAAGTGACTTTAAGGAATTTCAAAGGATTTTAAAAGTATTTTAAGGGATCACAAGATATGTTAAAGAATTCCAAGGGATTTTAAGGGATTTGATTTGATTTTAAAGAATTTCATGAGTGTTTAAGGATATTCAAGATTTCAAAATATTTTAAGTGAATTTAAGGAATCTTAATGAATTTGAAGAGATATCATGCTATTTCAAGAGATTTAAAAAGACTTTAAACAATTTTAAAGAATTTCAAAGCATTTTAAGGAATTTAAAGAGATTTGAAGAGAGTTTAAAGGATTTTCAAGAGATTTCAAGGCATTTTAAGTGATTTTAAGGAATCTTAATGAATTTAAAGAGATATCATGATATTTCGAGAAATTTAAAAAGACTTTACAGGATTTTAAGGGATTTTATAGAGACTTTAAAGGATTTTAATGAATTTAAAGAGATTTTATGCTATTTCAAGATATTTTAAAGAATTCCAAGGGATGTTAAGGGATTTCAAAATATTTAAAACGATTTCAAGAATTTTTAAGAGATTTATAGAAGATTTAAAGCATTTTAAAGAATTTGATGAGATTTTATTTGATTTTAAGGAATTTAATATGATTTTGTGAAATTACAAGAGATTTCACAAGAGTTTAAGATATTTAAATATATATTAAGGATTTTAAGATATTTTAAGTGATTTTAGGGAATTCCAAAGGATCTTAAGGGATTTCAATATTTTTCAAACGATTTGAAAAGATTTTAAATGATGTCAAGAAATTATGAGGGATTCTGGGGGATTTAAAACTTTTTTTAAAGGATTTTAAAAGAATTAAAAAGATTTTAAGGGATTTAAAAAATTTTATAAAAAATTAGATTAAAAAAGTATTTAAAAAATGAAAAAAATTCACAAGCACTTTTGAAGTATCTTTACCAAATCCTCAAGACAAAAATTATGACGTCTTGCAAAATTTGGTTCCGATAGGTTTAAGGGTGTGGACGCCTATTCGGAACACACATACAGACATATAGTTTATATAGTAAGTTTCTTTATCATTATAATCATTAATTTTTTAATTAAAACATGTTAAAATACAGTTTCGACAATGTAAATACAGTTAAACTAAGTTAAAATACAGGCTTGGACAAGTAAAAAGAAAAATCGCTTGAAATTAAAGAATAATTAATAAAAATTACTAATACCTGTATAGTCACTAGTTTTCCATCAATTGCGCCCAGGCTGCGCACATTTCCCGAATTATTTTCGACACAGTGTTTGAACCAACACGAAAAGCAAATGTAATTGATTGCATTAAATCGCCGGAAGCAAGGTACCGTAAGCATATGTGTAAGGTGGAATTGGTACACGCACAACATGCTGCTTCTGAATATATGGTGTAATTTTTTTCAGTTGTTTCTGAAAAGTTTTTTGACTCATGCGTAAATAGTTCAAATACTTCATTTTATCCCTGCAAGCCATTTCCTGTACAAAATTGTCGCTTGTTCTTTGTAAAAGACGTCGATCCTGTGTGAAAATTGATCTAACCTAAAATCGCCTACTGGTTACAGCTCGACTTTCTTTCCGGTCCAACATCATATATAAGACATACACATCTAAAATGTGTTGTTGCATTTGTTGTGCCTCTTCAGGAGTTTGAGCTCCATCTTGCCATGTACACAGCAGCCAGTATACGTATAAAAGTACGTCAACGGCCTTCATTTTCTCTTTCGAGCTTCAAATGTACGCTATAAAAACAAAATATATTCATCTGGTAATATAGTTGATAATTTCCTTATTTTCTTTTGTTCTGAAATCCTCTAGTCTTTCAATATTTTTTCTGATAATCAAAAGTATTCATAAAAGGAATTCGAAATTTAACATGTAACTCTTTCTGATAGAAACGTTAAAGGTGTTTAACTAAGTTCTAATCTGAAAATTCGATTTTCTCATTTTCCTTAATATTAATTTAAATTGAATATCTTTTCGCTCTGTATATGTGCTCATTTTCAAAATAGAAATGTGTGCATAGAGCGAAAAAACGTTTAATTTTAATCAATTTTGCTTAAAACAAGGAATTCTAAATATAAGCACAAAATTCAATGGTTTCATTTTAGATGCAATTGTTACGTCCTAATTAGAGAAAAATAAAGTCAATTTTTGTATTTAAAATTAAATGCTCTTCTGATTTATTTACGGAACGGAAGGTTCCGAACTAAGGGAACAAGTAAAAGGCTAAGAGATTGGTGATTCAGTTTTTGAATTGCAAACGATATCGAATTTACATTCTATTACATTTGTTTATGCATAAAAAGTGGTGTAGTCTAATAGTGTGAAGTGTATTAAATATTTTATCAACACAAGCAAGGAAACCGAAATATTTACAATGGAATTTTTGATTTTATTTGGACTACTTCAAAGAATTTGACATCGAACTGGAAATGACGATCCGGAGAAACCTCTGCTTATTCCTTAGTTAGTTTCTGAAGCAGAAACATAACTTTTAGGGAAGGTAGATAAATAGAATGAATGTGTTTGCTCAAATAGATTTCTACTAACCTGATTTTATGAATGAACGTGTTGATTCAGGACCTAAAATTGGCAGGCCGAAACGTGCGTCTACAGCGGAGTGGGGAGAACCAGGTGTACGATCTCAAAACTGGCAGGCAGGAACCTGCGTTGGTGGCAGCAACAGGAGACCCAGTGAATGACCTCAGGAAAAACGTATGAATGCGGTTGAACTGCTGAAAATTTCCAGGATCCTCACAACATTCCGAGATGCACCACTGTAAATCCAGAACTTCGACTATGACGAGTTGAAACTTGATTGGAAGAACTGACTCTTGGTATCGAATGGTATCAAAGTATTAATCGCTGGACCGCACCCAGAAGAGAGAAACTGACGGTAGGAAGTAGTGATAACAGCGGCACGACCAACAGTGATCGAGAAGTCCACGCTACAACTTGTTGTTAGTGGCGGCGCGACCAAGAGTGACCTATGCAGCCTTGTTGCGTTCTCTTATATCCTGGGGAGTGGTTGGGAGAGAAGGTCCACTTGACAGAGCGTGTCCTTTTCTTGTTCCCTTATTCGAGTGGTCGAAATTAATTTCAACCGACAAACTTTTAATGTAGCGAGGATTTGTTTTACGACCTTAACGTAAAAGAAGAAAACCTCGCTCTCGATGTTTTTCATTCCTTTGATCTGAAGAGTTTTATTTCCTTTTTATGTGACAAGTAGGCTATGCTTAAGGGATGATTCTCGAAATTTGTTAATGTAAGGAGTTTCTATCGCTTTCCATACTTCAGTTCCAATTTTAATTTACTTCATTTGATGTTTATAAGAATTTATTTCCTTGCATCTATTTATTACAATCTGTCATGGGGACTTGGCACAATATATGTACTATAAATTCGGTAAAGTAGTAAAAAAAAGTAAAATTGGACTACTTATGAAAAATCAGGACATTTTTAAGATTTTCAAAAATAAATCAGAACACTACGAAATCTTAAGAAATCAGGACATGTCCTGTCCTTCTTGATTCTGTGCTTTTAGAATGTTTCCTTTTAATCTGGTTCAGCCTTGGTCCGCGATTAATACAAGCAATT
>JBAGKK010023616.1:0-11325 GCA_037177015.1 Euceroptres primus | reverse complement strand
ATCATTATTAATAATCTCAGAAAAAATTCACAAAAATAGCTTTTTTTCGAGCGTTCAAAGTAGAATACTGCCTTAAGGATCTGAAAGCAAGCATTTCAAGCTTTATTTTTAGTTAAAAACAAAAGAAAAAAAAGGGTCGAACTTAAAAAAAAATATTTTTGATTTTCAAAAATGATGGCTAAATTTTAAATATTTCAAAATTTTTTTTATTTCATTCGAAATATTGGGAAAAAGTCTATAGAAAACGTTTGGGTCAACATTTTTTATATGCGATACATAAAAAGATATTTATATCCGAAATAGAGGCTCTTTGCGCAAAGTATAAAAATTTCACCCCCTCTACTTCGGCAAGTTTTTGACCAAACTGATCAGTCTTTCTGTTTTGAAGTGCCAGATAATAGGACTCAACTTTTTGTAAATTTGAGCTTGATCGGAAAAATTCATTTTTCGAGGTGGGTACACTTGAGAAATAATGCCCCATATACATATTCTTAAAAACGCATAAATAGCCTGTGCATTCAAGCAAACGGATGCACACGAATAATAATATGATTTTGATCGTCTAAAGAAGTAATATACAAAAGGTCATATGTGTCGCTTACGATTTCTTCTTTAAAATTTCTTATATTGAACTCCTTAGGTTCTGGACAATCGCCCATATATGGAAAGCAATCAGTTTTGTTGATTTGACCCTTGCTAGATTTTGAGTACAGATGCTAGGCTGATTAACGGAGTATTACAAAACTGTTGAATCATCTTGTCTCCAAATCGGAAATCTGGGTCGCATCTCTTTATTAAAGCAGTGAGTCAAAATTGAAAAGCAGAAACGAGGATGTGCTAGATCTAATCTGATAGATCGAAAAAACATCACCGTTAAACGATGATATAAATTGCAACATATAGATTCAACAAGAAGCGGTGAAACTGACGTTACATCTCTGTAATCGAGAAAACGATTCCCTCTTATCTGGTCGCTGTGGGAAAACATTTCTGAGAATATCATTATGACGTGAGATTCATAAAAAACGGTGCGGTTCGAGAATTATTAAACGTTTCCTATTGTTTGAAGGAAATTGATATTACTGGTTTCGTAAAACACGGGATCTCTGTTAGAATTAATTTAATTTTTCTGCTCTAGTTATTTTGAAATCGATATAGTCTTTAATAATTAAAATTCCAGAGAATCCAAGGGATGAAAAAACATTCTAATTGGATTCTGGCATTCCAAGCCAGTGAAGAAAATTACATGAAATCTGCGATTATTGAAAATTATTCCAGGTTTCAATATATATCTTGTACAGCTTGTAATTAAAAATTCAGATTGAAATGATATTTTTTGATGTATTAGAAACAAGGTATACGAGGAAAATTGTTAAAAGGATTTTTTGCACCTATAATTGGTGTTTTGCAGAATGAACGGTATCTCGACTCTGATTATATCATATCATGAATATAGTAAGGAGTTTATCTTGTTACTCACAATTAACAAGGGGATTGGTAGCAGTTTAGAGACTTTCAGCCAATGGTCCGAGACCAAGATCAGCGTCATCGCCAGCACATCAAATATCAATCCCGAAGAATAACGTAACAGGATCTAATGGCTTGTTAGCCGTAACCTTCGAAGCGTGTAAACGTGCAGCCGATTGAATTTTCATGAAAATGAGAATTATTGTACTGTAAACAATCCTGTTCATCTAATTACACGCACCGTCGCGACAGCCTTCTGAGGTCGCTCGTGCACCTAGAAAGAAGATAAGGATCCCTTAAAATCATTAAAAGAAAGAGTTCCAGCAACTTTCCTTTTTAAAAACTTTATTATAAAAAATTTTTTAAGTGATTTAAATTCATTCACTATTTGCCACATATAAAAATGTCCTAAAACACCTATTAATATTTTTGTCTGGAATATATATTTAGGTTCATGATACACTACTTCAAATTTTTTGAGGATTGTTGTTCTTATATTGATGTTGATTTTGTTAATGTGAAATTTAAGAATTTAATTTTAATTATAGCTTTTAATTAACATAGCCAATTAAATTATGATGGACTGAATGACAATCAGCTCTTTGCACGAATGTAGATTTCTAATTCAATAGAATACAAACCCATCTAGTGCCTGGAGGGTTGAGCCTTGAAAGTGTTCTGAGATCGCCCTGGGCAGCAACATCGCCTTGGAAATATTAGCAAATGCCTTCCACTTGTTTCTGCCTCTGCATATAATAAAGTGATTAGATAATAAAATGAAAAGTATAATGAAAAGTATTATTATCAAGGTTCACAATAATCAATATTCAACCCATGAGATTTGAGATTTTCTGGTTTTGAAAGCTTTTCTCAAGTTGTAAGCGTTCAAATTAGGGGTGTGCAAAATTTTAAAACACCCGAACCAGACGGATCGGGTCGGGTTAACCCGACCCGACCCGAAAGCCTGACAACCCGATCTGTCCCGAAATTTCAGTTTAAAAATTTCCATAACTTTCTGGAAACATACCGGAAAATTTCTGAAAATTGTTAAACTGAACTGTCGGATCAAATCGGGTTGTCAGGCTTTCGGATCGATGGTCAACCCGACCCGACCCGAATCATTTTGTACATCACTAGTTCAAATGAAAATAATTTTCAAGTTGTAGACTAAATTCAAAAAAGTGTAAAAGTTAATAAATTTACTGATCACGATTTATTGACAAGTGATTAAATTACCGTTTTTTTTCTCTAAAAAAATATAGTATCTCAGTGAGAAACGGGAAATCCTAGTTTTATCATCTTGCTTTATCTAGTGTCTGAAAAAATTCATCTGCGCATAATGAGGCTACATACGTAGATATTTCACAAGAATTTCTGTCTGGCAACACGTGTGCATGAAAAGAAAAAAATTATTCATGCAGATACTGCTAGTGAAGATGCCGCTACGATATTCGTCTATAAAATGTTTTTTCCAATTCGCATTCTAATTTCATTTGCAATTCAATTTTTTATAATAAAGTATATAAAAATAATAGTAGCAATACGTGAATAAAATCTTAATTTTATAACGTGACTTACAAACGTTCAACTATATTTATTTCAAAATAAAAACTCTCTGAGATTAAAATTTGTATACTCATGACCAAGAAAACAATTCACAAAGCAGTAAGCAGCCAGAAAAAAATCTTTTTAGAAATAAATTAGTGTTAATATCAATCAACGTTAAGGTTTACGAGGCAGTAAATCTTTTATTTTTTGTATTTTCTGAGACTTTTCATTGATTCAATGACGTGCCTTGGACTCTTTTCAGTTCGTAAACGAGAAAAATTTATACAAGCATCTCAGAGTCTGAGGTCGAGTTAAATCAGATCCGATCAAACACAAGGAAAGGTGGATCGAGCATAATTGGATTAGTGGTGAGTGTATTACAGCGTGAGTCAAAATCCATCTTATGATACGTAAAATCCACGTAAAACAAAATAAGAAGATTCGCCCTGTTTCATGCGTGGGAGGGACATATAAAAAAGATATTTCGCATTGAAGTCACTTGAAATGCGACCTCGGCTCTTGCTATACTTTTTATTAAGGCAAAATCATGCAAAGTGCTCATAAAATCTATTTCAGTTTCCTTTACCGCAGACGGTGTTTACATTTTTTTCACCTCTCTTTCCAAGATCATGAATTAGAGATCCCTGATTTTTATGGATTTTATGAAATGTTTCCTATTTTTTAGAAATTGAAATTTTTACTAATCGACTTTTTGCTCCAAAATAAAGGGTAGGTATATTTTCCATGACTAATAATAATTATTATTTCATGGACTTGTATAGATTGTCATCCTAATTCTTAAGATGTCTTAAGATTCTTAAGATTCTAATAACACGAGATAAAATTCTAAATATCGTTTCCAGAATTTCAGAAGAGATTTTGACAAATTGTGTAATAGATTGATTTAATATTCAAGCTGCAAGGGATTAATGAAAACGGTTCTAAGAAGAGTCCTAATAGAAACTATCGATCATTCATTCTAATGTCGTAATGTCCTTGCTTAGTTCCTTCAAGAGTTGTCCAGTTGCAAGTTCGCGACAGGAAAGCCCCGAAACGACCTCGCTCTTCACCATCACGCACCGCTGCCCACACAACGTCTCAACTAGTGATAATCCAACACCTACTACTATTACGATAAATGCACGTTGACTTCACAGTCTTCTGAACTCGAGATTCCATGAACCGTATCAAATGATTCTCGTTTTCGCGAAATGGGTACCTTTTAAAGCACCGCTATTGTTCTCAAGCGTGAGAATTTTTTAAAAATCCCAGGGATCACAGTCCTTATTTTAGGAAGAATTGGGTAATAGGATACTTTTTTGCCAAAAATCGGGAACTTTGTCCAAAAATAGAGAACTTTTGAAGTCAGATAAAATTATATAAAAACAAAAAGTATACTGAAAGATTCTATGAAGTATCGCAGAAGATTCTTAGATTCTGAAAGAATCTAAGAGGTTTTGACAGTTTTTTGAAGACTATAAAATACTCTAGAGGATTCTGGTAGAGTAAAAAAGATTCTAAAAGGTCATTGACAAATCCAGAAGATTCTCGAGGATTCTGAAACATTTTAAAATATTTAAAAGGGCTTTATTAGATTTTAAAGAATTTTTAAAGATTTTAGAAGACTCTGAAAAATCTAGAAGAACCGGCAGAGTTCTAGAAGATTGTGGAAGAATCCAGAATTCGGTACAAAAAAACGACAATTCTAATCTGGGGTACGTTGGAGCGTATAATATTGAAAGCCAACAGAGTTCGCTGAAGCGTTGCATAAAAATGTAAGTGAAGCCTTATAAAATATGAGTGGGATGTGTCTTGATGACTCAAATACTTTTATGTAAAAGCTAAACCAATTTCTCTGACGCAGTGTTTGACTTTTTTGAAAGACATAATATACTCATTTGCAGTTAAATATTATCTAATCATTCCAATACAAATATATTTTCTATAATCTTCCATTAATTGAAGAATATATTATCGAATGTTCTTGCTGATGATTCAAAACCAATTTACGTCCTCTAAATTTAAACCTCTCTATCGAAAATTGAGTTTGGTTCTCACGGTGTTTGACCCACGTTTCTTATAAATATAAAGTAGCAGTACTATGATTCTGCTATATTAGAAAGATAAATAAATCACAAATAGACTTTGCGTATTTTTAAACTAATGTCCATATTCATTGTTCAAGTTCGTGTGTCTTGTTTATTTCAATTTGTATCTTGAGCGGTCGTCATTGTACGTGTTCGCCTTGGAATTTTACGGAAAAGACGGGTCATTGTCGACGATAGTACAATCACGATAAATAATCATGTCTATAGATACATTGATTCATACAGAAATAAATAAACCTGAAAAAACACAGCATTTATCTTCGATTGCGATGAGTTCTGGCAGTCTCAAATAAAAAACTGGAACAAACTTCAAAATTAAACGATCAAGTCTTTGAAATTAAAACGACTAAGTTGGAACCTTTTCCTCTTTTTATCTTTCGGAAATAGCAACTCTTTTTAAAAAAATACTTTTCTCGTTTGAACTAATGAAAAGAATAAACAGTAATATTTACAAGGATCTCAGTCTGCATAAAAGATTCTTTGGTATCCTGGAAGGTGTTGAAAAAAAATCTGAGAGGTTTTGGAACATTGTAGTAGACTCTGAAAAGTCTTGAAAGGTTCTAGAAGGTTGATACAGAATCTAGAAGATTAGTAAGAATTTTTCGGCGTAAAGAAGGTCCCAAAGAAAACAACAAATTAAAAATAGGTAATTGGCAACGTTTCGGACCTTGTATGGTCCCTTTTCAAGCCATCTAAAAGTAATAATTTATTAAAAACAACAACTTTAGTTTAAAAACATAAATACAAAAAATAATTAAATAAAAGCATATATAAATAACAAAAATTTATCGAGATGTGGAATAACAAAATTTGAGTAAAAACAAGTTCGAAAAAATATATATCTTAAGGAAAACTTGAATTTCTGGTGTATATAATAAACAGTGTACAAGTTTTTTAAGGGTCAAAACTAAAGAAAGAATGTATCAGAATCTAGAAGAGATTAGAAGAAACTATGGAAAATCTAAAAGATTCTGAAATACTCTAAAGGATGTTAGGAGTTTTAGAAAACTTTCAAACAGTCTGGAGGTATTTTTAAGAGTATAAAATATTCTAAAAGGTTCTGGAAGGTTGTAGAAAAGTAAAATAAAATAGGGGGCCCACAGTGAATACTAGGCTGTCAAAAAAAAGCTTTTATCTTTTTCAGCTCTCACTCACTAATCTCCTTTCATTTGGTGAAAAATAAATTGTCAAATTTTGGCAGATTTAAAAAAAAATGAATATCACCGTTCTGAGACTTCAAAGTTTCTGGGACCAGGAAATCTATAACTCTATTTCTAAAAAGGGCCTATGTTGTTGGGTGATATTTATACATATTCCTAAAATTTTAAGCCGAAGGCAAACCCTGTAGGTTGAAAAATGAAAAACTGGCAAACGGAACTTTAAAAATTGGTGATTTTCTCGAAATTCGGTTTTTCGAGCCTCTAACTAAAAAAGGGTCCATTCAAACAATTTTCAACTTAGAGAGTTGGGTTTTAGCTCAAAATACTAGGAATTTTTTCAGGCATATGCTTTTTTATATGTAACTATGTCTAAATATTCTAGCCCTTTTTTGAATAGACTTATACATTTTTTGGGCCCAAAAACTTTAAAGTCCCAGGACCCTTGTTTAAAATTTTGTTAAAAATCTGAAAAAATTTACAATTCACTAAATGAAAGGGATGAAAGCTGAAAAAAATAAAATTTTTTCTTTTGACGCGCCCTAGTGAACAATGTATTTAAAAGAAAATAAATTGCTCTTCCATAGGCTTTTTAGTTCTATTCTGTGATTCGTTTTCACAGCAATAAAATCAAGAGAATGTTTAACATTCCAGGCAGTATTGAATAAACGCTATCATACCTATTTGGTGGGGATTAGTGATTAATTGGATTTTCTTCGCAAGTGTTTCTTCGACTATTGCCCGGTGCGTATCATCGTCCTTCCCTAGCGCATGATTCCTTACGCGGTACCGGCCGCACTTGACCCATATCTTATTATGCTCGTAGCGTCCGGATACAAAGTCGTGTATATAAGTCTATACGAGTAAGGAAAGCCAATGCATGTAAGTATGTACTTTGGAGGTTGAGCCGAGTGTTTCCCCCATCCGAAAGGTGGATGTGAGGCTCGACTTGAGACATAAAGTGGTATGCGGCACGCGACTTCGTGTCCTTCCTTCCTGTCGTACAATACAGCAGTGGTGGTAAAAGTGGAAGAATAGTCACGACACCTCTTCCGCAAAAATCCACTCGAGGTCCTCCGAAAGCAGGCCGAGTTACCAGGAGGCAGTGGACATGGACAACTCAAGGAACACTGCAGAATTGACCTCGCTTCTGACGCTCTTTACCTGCAAAAAAGAATTCGAATTGATAAAGATAATTATGCCACTGGGACGAGAGAAAGCTTTACAGATGCGGAAGCCGCTTTATATTTAGAATCTAGTCTTCAAGAAGCAAACGAGAGAATAAAAGAGACAATAAAGATTAAATACACTGAAATCTATTTTTAAAATCAATTCAAGATTATATCTATTAAAATTAGACTCTTTTATTAATAAGCTTTTTTGAGTTATTAGAAATTTCTGAATATCTGAGTAGAGATGAATTTAAATTTTGGATCAGGAGGTTGAATTTAAATTTTGGATCAGGAAGTTAAATTTTGCTTAGTTTCGGAAATAAAATTAGTCATTCAATTTAGGGTTTTTGGAAGAGGAAAATTTTTGACAAGGATGTCAAGGTTCTCCAAGAAGCAACTTGAGATTACAATCGGTTATAAGACGACGCGGGTCCTTGAATATGCCAAAACCTTTTGACTGCTTATGTCTATACCGTACATATGAAGAGGGATTACGAAATTTATGATTTCGAAGGGGACGATTGAAAAGGTGTGTGTGCAAATCTCGCAAATCAAAACGATGATTCATTTCCATTAAAGATATCATGGGATCTATATAAAAAAAACATCGAATTTTATAATACGCAATAAAAGAATGCAAATTTCTTCCTAGATTTTTGATCCCGATTATATATATATCTTGAACATTATTATCAATATCTTGAACATTTTTATCTTGTAATAAGAATAATGTGAGAAGGTTCCCTTCATCTGGTATTTTAAATAAACCCAAATTTTAAATAAAAATCCAAAGGATACTAAACCGCTCCCTTCGCTCCACTTTCAACAACCGTAATTAAAACAAATACGAAAAAAAAATTAAAGAAAAAAAAAACGAAAAAGTGTTCATTTTCGCAGAAATTTTACTCGGTCATCCGGTTCTTCCAGTCCAGTGGAAAAAAAGAGGCAAAAAGATAAAGAATAGTTCAAAATTGAGGAAACTTGGGTCCGGCAGCGTGGATCATGGATCTCAACGGCGACCCTGGAGGAGCGATCGAGTCGCACTCTTGACCGGCATTCAGCAAGGTCACGACCTCAGGGGAGGTCTCGACGGAGAGCTTTGCCTCCGGGGCGAAGCATCGCGCATGCGTACAACCTTCTCGCCGGGCGAAAGTATTTAAACAAGATCGCGGGCCTTCCAGAAGGCCACTATTCTCCGAACTGTCAGGAATCGCGCAACTCCTTTTTGCTTCCTTCCCGGTGAACGAGGTACCAAAGAGCGTCCCGACCAGACCGGGAAGATTCAGGCTTTCCTTCTCGACTTGAATTCGCTTCCCTCCAGCCTCTCTTCCTGTCCGGAGGAGGGACGCTCTCTTTCCAGACACCTCTCACCTTCGGTTCGCTTATATTACGTTCACAGTGACCAGTGTTATTTACCAGTTTAACTGACAGTGTCTGCCACTTGGAACCAGTGTCGTTCGTCTCTTTGCATCTGCGACAAAACATTTAAATATTAAAAACGAGTCATCAAGAGAGGAAAAAGAAAATCTCAGAAACGAGGAAGCTTCAAGGAAATAGGAAAAGAAGAGTTAGGAAAAGAAAAGAGGAGACCAATTATTCATTCGGAGATTTTGTGTAAATAGAAAGATTTATATAGATACGAATTCTGTGATATTGAAAACTTTTTGGGAGACCGGAAAGTAATTGTTATCAGAAGCGATAAGGCTGAGTTATCTATTGATTATGATAATTAGTTTGTTCGAAACTTTTTGAAACAGAATCAAAAGATTGAAATAAATTTAATTTGATATTAAATTTGCGAATTCAGTGATAATTGAGGCTATAACGAAGCACAAAATCATCAGAAGTTACTCAGATTGAGAAGTTTAGTGAAGACTCCGAATGTCCCAAATTTTTCGTTTTGAGGAAGACAGTTTTTGAAGCAGTTATGGAGGAACTGGAAGTACAACAGGAATTGCAAGACCAACTAGGGAACTTGTCGTTTTCACCACCTCCGATGAAAAAATCTGATACGAGGGACAGCATTTCTTCTGTGGACAGTGATGTGAGTCTCTCCTTCGACCGACGAGGCTCCAAAGGCGAAGAGGCTGACCTGTCCGATAGCGGAAGCTCCGATTCCGACAGGAAGATCGGCAAAGAGAGTCTACACAAACATCAGAATAAAATCAGTGACCATGACTCTGGTGCAGATTCCTTTGACGATATCGTGCCAAGGGAATCAGAAAATCAGGTAATAATTAATTATTTGTAATAAATTAACGGCACAAGCAAACTTTTCATAAGTTAGAAATTATCTTGCAAAATAAAAGAAAATATAAATTATTCTCCTAATAATTATGTATATTTATATTAAACTTTGTCTTGTAAAATTAGGCTCTCTATTTTTAACAGAGATCAAAATAACTATGAAGAAATTGTTTTAAAAAATTTTAATCACTCTCTTGATTATTATTGTGGAACTCTATACAGGACACTTGTTTTCTGAAAAAGTCGTATCGGTAATCTCATCAATTGACTAAGAATTTTGTAGAAAGTCATAGAAAAAATTGGCACTCTTGGATTTGATTCTGGCAATCGCAATAAATGAACCAGAATTATGGAAGGTTGCATAATTACTCAGCGGAAATAGTCCCTACTTAAGCACTTATGCAAGAACAATGTGCACTAAAACGTCAGAATCACTTAGAAACGTTCTTTTTCCACTGGAAATATAATTTTCCCTGTTGAAATGGCTATTCGATACGATAAATTTTAAGGTATAATAAATATAATCAAATCCGTAAAGAAAAAGAAAGTTTAAAAAAGTTACCTACAGAAATAATTCAATAATCAGTTTCCATTTTTAAAAAACGAATTATTACCTAAGAGCGTTCTCATTTTAAAGTAATTAAATAATTTTACTGCTTTTATTCTAGTGCTCGACTAAATTAATACTTTTTAGAATTAATAAACAAGTTTGTTCGATAAACAACATAAAATGGTATTAAATGATTCAAGTCTATTGAAATGAGGTTATTGAAAAAATAAAGAGCAGAAAATGAAAATAAATGATCCAGGATTTTCCTTGCAGAATTGATACGAAACCTATTTACGGTCACTAGCAATTTTATCTTGAAATCATCATGATGACGAATAGTAATAAAATTGCTACACTTAATGTGTGTCATTGATACTAAAGAATGTTCTATTCGCGATACATAGTTGCGAATGAGTTACGAGCTTATGAAGGTGTAAAATAGTTCAATTATTCGATGAACAATTCTGCAATTAAAGTCTCAAGTAATAAAGAAGTTAAAACATTACGTAAACAAGTTTACGAGATTCTTATAAATCACGGCCTGCCCACTTTTCATAAAATTTCTTTATGTCCAATTAGTTTTTTTTATAAATATAAAAGAAACTTGTCTATATCATGAATTATAATTTAAGGGATCGTCCCACTTTACACGCCCGAAAAATGAGCTATTTTTGGTGATTTTTCATACGACTCCTATAATAGATATTCATATGATTCTTTTTGGGCTTGATAAAAACACTCTTAAAGTACACGAAAAATTTTTTTTTATTCATTTTACATAATTTTTATATTAAAAATCTTAGCATCTTTTTAGCTCCTTCAAAAAAAGGCATGTGTGGATGTTTTCTCCGAGAAGAATTATCTGAAACACAAAATTCAAAAAGATTTAGGTTCAGTAAGAGTGTGGCTACTGTTCAAACTAGAATTAATAATTTTTATGTAAAAATAACAAAATGGCGGCTGTCGAACAAATTTTTCAACATTTTCGATTTTTTTGAGTGACTTTTCGGTTAATAAAAGTAGTAAAAATTAAAAATTTTACATAATCCTAGTTCCAACAGTAGTCATACGTGTTC
>JBAGKK010023605.1:0-11325 GCA_037177015.1 Euceroptres primus | reverse complement strand
ATCTTCATATATAATTTTTTTTTGTGTGCATATTTGTATATTGTATTATGTGTATACTATGTTCAGCTCATAAAGGTTGCTTTATAACCCTACAAGCTTTTTTCTCAATAAATTAAATTAAATTAAATTAAATAAATGTCAGAAATCACAATTTTCAAAGTACCACAGTCGAAAAAAATTTTTAATTGCACTTCTGACTATTCGGACCACAACCGGCAACCCTCTTGAGGCACCCCTATTATTCACAAGTGTTTTAATCAAGCCTAAGGGTGGTTTCAAAAAGAATTTCTAGATAAATGTCAAGAATGACAATTTTCAAAGTACCACAGTCCCAAGAAAATTTACAATTGCGCTTCTGACTATTGGGACCACAACCGGCAACTCTCCTTAGGCACCCCTATTATTCACAAGTTTTATAGTTGAAGCTAGGGGTGGTTTTAAAAAGAATTTCCAGATAAATGTCAAAAATGACAATTTTCAAAGTACCAAGTCACCAAAATTTTTTAATTTCATTTCTGACTATTAGGCTCATGTCCGGCAACACTCATGAGGCACCCCTACTACTCACAAGTTTTTAAATTAAACCTAGAGGTGGTTACAACAAGAATTTCTAAATAAATGTCAAAAATGACAATTTTTAAAGTCAATTGTCATTATTGACATTTATTTAGTAATTCTTTTTGAAACCAACTCTCGGTTTAATTTAAAAACTTGTGAATTTTAGGGGTGTAACAGAAAGGTCTCCGGTGGTGGTCCCAACAGTCAGAAATAAAATTAAAAATTTTTTGGTGACTTTTGTACTTTGAAAATTGTCATTTTTAACATATATCTAGAAATTATTTTCAAACCACCCCTAGGTTTGATTTAAAAACTTGTGAATAAAAGGGTTGCCTCAAGAGGGTTGCCAGATATGGTACTAATAGTCAGAAAAAAAATTAGAAATTTTTTAGTGACTTTGGTACTTTAAAAATTGTCATTATTAACATTTATTTAGAAATTCTTTTTGAAACAAAACATAGGTTTGATTTAAAAACTTGTGATTAATAGGGGTGCTTCAGGAGGGCCACCGGTTATGGTCCTAATAGTCAAAAATAAAATTAAAATTTTTTGGTGACTTTGGTACTTTTTAAATTGTCATTTTTGACATTTATCTAGAAATTCGTTTGGAAACCAGCCGTACGTAAAATGGAAAAGCTTCTAAGTAATAGGGGTGCCTCAGGAGGGTTGCCAGTTATGATCGTGATAGTCAGAAATAAAATTAAAAAATTTTTTTGGGACTTTGGTGCTTTAAAAATTGTTATTTTTGACATTTAGCTAGAAATTCTTTTTGAAACCACCACTTGGTCTAATTTAAAAACTTGGGAACAATAGGGGTGCCACAGGACGGTTGCTAGTTATGGTCCTAATAGTTAGAAATAAAATTAAAGATTTTTTTAGAACTCTGGTAGTTTCAAAGTTGTAGTTTTTGTCATATATCTTAAAATTCTTTTTGAAACCACCCCTAGGTTTCATTGAAAAACTTGTGAATAATAGAGGTGCCTAAGAAGGGTTACCGATTGTGGTCCCAATAGTCAGAAATAAAATTGTAACCTTTTTGGTGACTTTGGTACTTCGAAAATTGTCATTTTCGACATTTATCTAGAAATTCGTTTTGAAACCACTCCTAGGTTTAATTTAAAAACTTGTGAATAATAGGTGTGCCTCAGGAGGGTTGCCAGTTATGGTCTTAAGAGTCAGAAATAAAATAAAAATTTTTTGAGGTCTTTGGTACTTTGAAAATGGTCATTTTTGACATTTATCTAGAATTACTTTTTAGAACCACCCCTAGGTTTGATTTAAAAACTTGTGAATAATAGAGGTGCCTCAGCAGGGTTGACAGCTATGAGCTCAATCGACAGAAATGAAATTAAATATTTTTTGGTGAGTTTGGTACTTTAAAAATTGTCATTTTTGACACTTATCAAAAAATTCTTTTTAAACCACCCCTACGTTTGAATTATAAGCTTGTGAATAATAAGGGTTCCATAGGAGGGTTGCCAGTTATGGCTTTAATAGTCAGAAATTAAATTAAAAATTTTTTAGGGTCTTTGGTACTTTGAAAATTGTCATTTTTGACGTTTATCTAGAAGTTCTTTTTAAAAACCACCCCTAGGTTTAATTTAAAAACATGTAAATAATAAAGGTGCCTCAGGAGGGTTGCCGGTTGTGTTTCCAATAGTCAAAAATGAAATTAAAAATTTTTTGATGACTTTGGTACTTTGAAAATTGTCATTTTTGACATTTATCTAGAAATTCTTATTGAAATTACCCCTAGGTTTGATTTAAAAACTTGTGAAAAATAAGGGTGTTTCAGAAGGGTTGCCGATTGTGGTCTAAATAGTCAAAAATGAAATAAAAAATTTTTGGTGACTTTGGTACTTTGAAAATTATCATTTTTGACATTTACCTAGAAATTCTTTTTGAGACCACCCCTAGGTTCAATTTAAAAGCTTGTGAGGAATAGGAGTGCCTCAGAAGAGTTTACAGTTATGATCTGGATAGTCAGAAATAAAATTAAAGATCTTTGGGTCCTTTGGTACCTTGAATATTGCCATTTTTGACATTTATCTAGAAATTCTTTTTGAAACCACCCCTAGGTTCATTTTAAAGACTTGTCAATAATAGGGGTGCCTCAGGAGGGTTGCCGGATTTATGATCAATAGTCATAAATGAAATTAAACATTTTTTGGGGACTTTAGTACTTTGGAAATAATAGGGATGCCTCAGAAGGGTTGCCAGTTGTGGTCCTAATGGTCAGAAATAAAATTAAAAATTTTTTACAGTCTTTGGTGCTTTGAAAATATTCATTTTTGATATTTATCCAAAAAATATTTTATAACCACCCTTAGGTTTAATTTGAAAAATTCTGAATAATAGGGGTGCGTTTATCTAGACACATTTATCTAGAAATTCGTTTTGAAACCACTTCTAGGTTTAATTTAAAAACTGGTGAATAATAGGTGTTCCTCAGGAGGGTTGCCAGTTATGGTCTTAAGAGCCAGAAATAAAATCAAAAATTTTTTGATGCTTTGGTACTTTGAAAATTTTAATTTTTGACATACATCTAGAAATTCTTTTTAAAACCACCCCTACGATTGATCTATAAGCTTGTGAATAATAGGGGTACCACAAGAGGTTTGCGAGTTATGGCTTTAATAGTCAGATATGAAATTAAAAATTTTTTAGGGACTTTGGTACTTTAAAAATTGTCATTTTTGACATTTAACTAGAAATTCCTTTTAAAACCACCCCTAGGTTTAACTTAGAAACTTGTGAGTAATAGGGGTGCCTCAGGAGGTTTGCCAGTTATGGTGTTAATAGTCAGAAATGGAAGTAAAAATTTTTTGGGAACTCTGATACTTTGAAAATTGTAATTTTTGACATTAATCTAGAAATTCTTTTTAAAAACCACCCCTAGGTTTAATTTAAAAACTTGTAAATAATAGGGATGCCTCAGGAGGGTTGCCGGTTGTGGTCCCAATAGTCAAAAATGAAATTAAAAATTTTTGCAGACTTTGGTACTTTGAAAATATTCATTTTTGACATTCATCCATAAATTCTTTTTGAAACCACCCTTCGGTTTAATTTAAAAACTTCTGAATAATAGGGGTGCGTCAGGAGGTTGCCGGTTGTGGTCACAATAGTCCAAAATGAAATTAAATATTACTTGGTGACTTTGGTATTTTGAAAATTTTCATTTTTGACATTTATTTAGAAATTTTTTTTAAAACCACCCCTAGGTTTAATTTAAAAACTTGTGAATGTTAGGGGTGCGTCAGGAGGGTTCCTAGTTACGGTCTTAATGGTTAGAAAGAAAATTAAAGACATTTTGGAAACTTTGTTACTTTGAGAATTGTCGTTTTCTGGTAAATTGTAAGTTGGTAATTATTCTAACTTTTAGTGAAGTTTTGTGCCTTAGTTTTATAAATTTTATCTTTACAATTTTATTCATTGTTTATATTTGTTATCTTTCATTCAAGTATTAAATTCTCTGTTTACGTCCGTTATGCTAACCGCTAGCTTATATTAGCATATGTTACTTATATTCATTTTATGATATATTGCTTTATCTTTAGCCATCTGTAGTTTGTTTTTTTTTTACCTACGTCATATTCGTCGTTGGACCAGAGCTGTCCTCTTTAAATGTAATCATTTGTAAACTTTGTTACTTAGAGGGCTGTTGAACGCTAGGGACTTAATAAATAAATAATAATTTTAAATAATAATAATATATCTAAAAATTCTTTTTGAAACTTCCCCTAGGTTTGAGTTAAAAACTTTTGAATAATAGAGGTGCCTTAGGAGTGTTGCCGATTGTGGTCCCAATAGTCAGAAATGAAATTAAAAATTTTTTGGTGACTTTTGTACATTGAAAATTGTCATTATTGACATTTATCTAGAAGTTCGTTCTGAAACCACTTCTAGGTTTAATTTAAAACTTGTATAATAATAGAGGTGTCTCAGGAGGGTTGCCGGTTGTGGTCTCAATGGTCAGAAATGAAATTAAAAACTTTTTGGTGACTTTGGTACTTTGAAAATTGTCATTTTTGACATTTATCTAGAGATTCTTTTTAAACCACCCATGAGTTTGATTTAGTAACTTGTGAATAATAGGGGTGCCTCAGGAGGATTGCCAGTTATGGTCTTAATAGTCAGAAATAAAATTAAAGTTTTTCGGAGGTCTTTGGTACTTTGAAAATTGTCATTTTTGACATTAGTCTAGAAATTATTTATGAAACCACCCCTAGGTTTGATTTAAAAACTTGTGAATAATAGAGATGCCTCAGGAGGGTTGCCAGTGATTGTCCCAATAGTCAGAAATAAAATTAAAAATTTTTTGGGAGAATGGACTTCAATTCACAATATATTTTATCTGTATCAGAGTATATATTATAGAACTAACTATAACATCCAGCAGACGTTTATCAATTTACTTTCACGCGATATGAACAGATTCCTATAAATACGTTTCGGATCATAGAACGTTATTTTGACGGAAGCCACGACACTCTAGCAAAAGGATAGGCTTTCTCTGGATGTTGTCTCATAATGGTTGAAATAATATGATTACCAATATAATTATATGAGTATAATATATATATATATATATATATATAATATATTAATATATTGATGATTAATTATATTAATTATTACGAGTATGCAATTAAATAATTATACAATAGGAAAATAATTATTATTATTTGTTATTTCGAATTTTTAAAATATATTTAGTTTTGCATATTATATGTATATTAAAATATTTTATTGATTTAGTTTTGTAATTATTATAAATAATTTTGTCTAAACATTTTACAATTTTCGGTTTTCATCTAAGTTGTTATGTTGCTATTTTAAATATCTGATACACACGGCCCTGCTTTGTGTTGCAATGACGATCTCAGTTCGTTCCAGATGGCGCTGACGGTGAAATTTTCTTTCTGCTGTCAACTTATTCTCATGTCAGTTTTCAGTTCCGTTTTTACTAGTTTTTAATAAATAATCGCGATTGGTTGGTTTTCGTAAATGATTTCGGGCGTAAAGTTTGATTGTGAATCTTCGGGAGTGCGGTTTTGTAGTGCAAGAGACCTGTTCGAGCGTGCTGTGGAAAATTCGCACGTGCCTGTGTGGTAGTGTTAGTGTGTACATTTGCTGGCCAAGGATCTTTTTCAATCGAGGATTTTCCGGCTTTTCTCTCGGATTTGCTGTGCCAAAGGAGTCAAGCGCCCTTAGGAAAAGTACATGGTATCATCTAAACGCGGCGGTAACGCCGGGAAACCTCTATTTTGGTCTAAAAATGCGGACTAAAATATTCATGTTTGCCTTGCATTTTGTGGGCCAGGGTCCTTAAGAGCTAGTTCAAGTGTGTCTCTTACTGCGATACATTCCGCCGTAAAGACTGCAGTTTTTTGCAGACTTCTTTTAATTACAATATTTTTTTTAAGATTGACGCATGCCGAACCTGCTGACAGAGCAGATGGATTTTTACTTTTGTTTGTATAGAATACCATTATATATAAAGAGTCTAAGTCATCACATATTTTACTTAGGTTTATATGTTATTACCTAGGCAAACTTCTAGTTTGAGCGTAGTACTTTTTGACAGTCTTATTTATACATAAGCTATTCTTATGGCATTGTATTGTATACCTTTTAGTTTTTTCTCTTGTTCCTTGCGTTTAGGATAGTATACATAGATTGCGTAGTCTATTATAGATCTTACATAGCTCTTTTAAAGGGTGAGAAGAGTAGTGGGATCTGCTTCCCACCAGATTCCTTGTAAGTATTTAACTATGTTGGATGCTATAGCACGTCGTGACTTTACTTTGTTTAGTTGTGAGTTAAATGAGAGCTTTTAATCGAAAATTATTCCAAGAAACCTGGTGGATTCACTGGATTTAATTATTAAATCATCTATTTTAATTACGGTTTCTCCGAGTTTAATGTCACTGTTATTAAAATGTATAAAGATAGTTTTTTCGGTGGCTAGAAAAAGGTCTATATCAGCAAGATTTTTTTTAACTTGATTTAGGGCTTTTTGCAGTGAGGATAAATTACTAGAGTATAGAGCGATGTCATCTACAAATTGAGATATCGTTACTCTATTTATGGCTTTTTGACTATCCTTGTGCGCTTTTCTCGGGCTTTGTTTTAAGTACCGTCATCGACCGGGTTTGCTGAGTTTTCCACATTTGCTTGCTCATCGTCATGAGTGGAAAGTGTAGAGCTGGATAGTAGGCTGTGCTTCCTTTTGAATCTTGCACTGCTGGGTGAAATTAGAGGGGGCATTAAATGCGTGAGAGAAGATAAAGTTTCTGTTTCCTCAGTGTCCATATTTTCGTTATTTTGATTTTGCACTGTTGGGTGAAATTAGAGGGGGCATTAAATGCGTGAGAGAAGATAAAGTTTCTGTTTGCTCAGTGTCCATATTTTCGTTATTTTGATTTTGGTAGGTGCTTGAGTGTTGTTCAATGTATCTGTGCGTGAGTCCTTGTTTATATAACTTGAATTGGGCAGTGTTTAGCAAGGTGTTCTTCTTCTCTGCATAAGAAACAAGTAGCTTTCTCGTTGGAAAAGTAGATCCAGTATGTAGTGTTGTCATACTCGATTTTCATATTGTCCGGAAGTTTAGTTATGTCTTCAGGGTTTATATATACTTGTCGCCTAAAGCTCATTACGTGTGCGTAATCTGGTTCATTGATGCTTGCTTTGATACAAGTGATTTGAGAAACTGGGGTAATATTGAGAGCCTTAATTTTATCTTCGATGACGTAATGCGGTATGATGAGACATACGTTAGAAATAATTATTCTCTTGGCTTTCGATATCAGCGGTCTTAGTGTCATCGTGTGTGAATTTATGTTTATTTTCGTACCTGTCTCCGTGAGTTTGTCAACAAGCTCTTGTTTACTTAAGTAGACACAAATTCTACCGTTGGAAATTCTTGATACGAATAAGACATTAGCTGGCGTGACGATTTTTCCAATCGCGAGAACATGATCTTTAATCGTTAAATCTTCAATTGCATCTGCTACTACTGCTTGATCTTTCTTGGGGAACTGATCCTGCTGCGCAACTCTGACGTAGGACAGTTTTGGTAGGTGTTCGTTCTGGGAGGAATTTTACACATTTTGAGTTGGATTACTTTGAGAGATGCCGCCCCTGTAGTCAGAGGCCATCTTTGGTCGGATAGATGCACAGTCTAGACAGTGTAACTGCACTATCTCATCACTATACACTAGCACAGCACTGATTAGAATTTGTCGCACTCGCGATTACTAAATTGGACTACCATGCGTTGTAGTAAGTACTCGTGCGCGAGCCGGTTTGTAAACACGTCCTATCTCGTCCTGCAGACGAGACTCGTCCCTGTACTTTCTTCTCTAATCCGTACTCGTTTAAAAACTCTTTAAATAATTTGGCAAGAATCTTTCCGGAATGACATCCTTTGGATGGGATGAGATCCAGTGTTATTGATTTAAGAATCTAATCTTCATTTATAAAGTGTCCTGTTTTAAATAATTTATGCAAAATAAATTTTTAAAACTATATGTATGATAAAAATTACAAGTATAATATTAAATGTAATATAAGAATGAATATCTCAAGTATACCCAAAAAAAAAAAAATTAATTCCAATCAGACTGAAACAAGGCAATGTGTAGTCCTATTAGATGATAATTTGTAGAGAAAAAAGTTTGCATTTTATTTAACTATTTGTCCAGAGTGAGAATGTGGATTGCTTTTTCAAAGACTATATTTTTGAGCAATTTTTAAATCCCTTAATATACATTACAAATTATTGATTAGTACAGTTTTGATGGATTTTGTATTTTTGACTCCCAAACTAATGGGCACACTTGAGAAGTTATCCCCCATACATGAACCGCTGATAACAAAAAGTGGAAAAATATCTCTTAGGTGAGTAAAACGCAGCTATAGAAAAGTGCCCGAAAAAATTGGACATAATTTCACGTCTGTAAAAAGCAGTAATAAAACATTGGCAGTAAAAAGTAGACAACTGTACTTGGGCGTAAAAAACAGGAATAGAAAAACTCGGCAGTAAAAAATGGACACGCGCGTATCCACTTTTTACAACCACTTTTTACTGCCGAGTTTTTCTATTCCTATTTCTTATGGCCCAAGTACTGTTGTCTACTTTTTACTGCCAATTTTCTATTACTGATTTTTGTAGACGAGAAATTATATCCAATTTTTTTAGGCACTTTTCTATAGCTGCGTTTTACTCAGCTACGAGATATTTCTACTTTTTATTATCAGCGGCCCACATGTAATTTTCGATCGATTAGTTTCTCATTAATTTATTTTGTAGTCAAAGATGTTTTAATACCTAGAATAATTATTAATTATATTAATCCCTTGAGGAATTTTCAATTTTAGCTCTAAACTCAAATTAAATTTTTGCAGTAATAAAACTTTATTTTATTTATTATTAGAATTAGATATTATCCATATAGCAAGTTGATTTTGCGCAAAACGGAAAGTGAATTTTAGCGTTAAAATGCTTGAATTCAAACGCCTCTTTAATGTTAAAAAATCTAAATTTACTGAGGGCAGAGATAGCACTGACAATTTTTAACATATACATATTTATAAAAGCTATAAATGTCATAATTTTTAAGGTATAAAAAGTGAAGATTATAATGGTAACAATGAAAATACCAGTCACTCCATAAAATGATTGCTGAACTGAAGGTGTCCAACCGTCCAGTGTGAAGGAAATTTTCGAGGAGTTATTAATCAATAATTCCTTTACGTGAAATTGTTTCTCTTCAAATTATTTTTTTATCAATGAGCGCAAGTGATTTTGCTGAGGCATTTTTGCTTTATTATTATTACTTCCGGAAATGCTTTAGAAAATTCCTCTTTATGGTAATTTCTGAAATGCCGTGTTATTCCTGTCGTGTTACCGTCTTTCATTTGCACAATTTTTTCCTTGTTAGTTGTAGCGAAACATATTTTGCATTTTGCAAACTTTTCTTTTTGCTCAATGCAATTGAAGTCAAAACATCATCAAGCACTTCACGTCTTCTTTTCTTCGCCTCAAATGGAAGTTTCGGATCGTCATCGATGTCTGAATCAATTATATCATCCGCCAATTGCCAAACACACTGCATTTTTATTAGAATTTTCAGAGTTTTTAAAAATTCGAACTCAATTAAAATTTTTAATTTTGTGAATATATTTTAAACTACTAAAATTAAAAACCAAATACTTTTGTGCTGATCTTTTCTTGGATGAATCTCTAGAAGGTGGACTCTGCTCTGTCTAATCGGTTTCCATTTTCAAGAATGTATATAACATTAATTTCAAATCTCACTTTTATTATGACAGTTCTAATCTTTCGATATTATCCTTCGAAATTGATCGGAAGCTACTCACAAGACGATATGATCGGTAACAAATGAATGCACGAGAAGTTGGTTTTAGAATATGTTTCGAACACGAACGAGACCGATCGAAATATTTGAAATTCTCATATTGAAATGTAGCACTATCAATTCCGGTTAATTTGAGCATCGCGTCAAAAGAAAGTCCTGGAGATGTATAGTAATGTAAGAGATCAAGATTATATATGGTAAAATAGTTTCTTCTGAAGTTTTCAAAAATATCAGCTAAAAGTAAAACGTCGGTTTTCAAGTACAAATCAGAGTATTCTCCCAAAGTTTTTATATTAAACGTTTCCCAAACATTGCATGCATGTTGATAATCTTCATCGGAAATTTCTTTGTCGTTCAATTTTGAATAAAATGCTTTTTTTGGTGGTAACTGTTTCTCATCTAACTTTTCCTAATTAACAATGTAATCATAAGGAAAAACACCTTTTCTGACTAAAAATTGAAATTCCTCAGAATTCTTGCAATGTTTAGGACTAATTTTTTATCATCATTTTCCAGATAAGAAGATAATTTTTCAAGACTACTCGGAATAAACGAAAGGAATCAATAAACCGAAGATTTACTTTTGTGTCAACAACATATTTAGTAAATGAGATGTATTTTTCCTTGTTTAAGGGCAATAATTTAACTTCACCCTTAAATTGTTTAGCTAGAGCTTTAATAAAAAAGTGGGAATCATATCCCGATAAATTGTGGAAAACCACCGGTGCAGTGTGCGAGTCTTTATAATTTACATTACAGCTTTGGTGACTTGGGCCACGGTACTTTCCAGTAAAATGGCAATGATCGTGATGTCTTATGTCATTTTGTGTAAACGGTTTCTCACAAATATGACAGTTTTGAGCAGACAGAAACTCCGTTTCTTGCTTTGGAGTCAGTTTATCCATTGGCACAATACACGTTAATTGAGAGTCTATATTTTGTGCAATTTCTTTCAATTCATTTACAAACCACTCTATGCAGTCTTTTCCACGATAAATTTTAAATTTTGAACGAGAATCATCAAAGCTACAATGTAAATAAAATGCAACACTGTACGGAACATGCTTTTGGTACGGTCCTGTACCTGACCCCCTATTGGGAATTTCTTGTAACAGACACTCAAGATCAGCATATGTGACGTGCGCCGAAGAAAGGGGGCTTACTCTAAAAAAATTGAAATCGAGGTTTTTACACCTTTCGATAGTTTTTGAGTCGTTCTTCTTAATGAAATCATCGAAACAATTTTTTAAGTGTTATTATTGCTAATAATTGAGTCGTTAGGTACCCTCTCCCCTAAAAGTCGCATTTATCGGGTCGACTTCGACCGCTCGCCCTGAAAAATCTTACTTTTCAGAGTAAGCCCCCTTTCTTCGGCGCACGTCAC
>JBAGKK010023594.1:0-11326 GCA_037177015.1 Euceroptres primus | reverse complement strand
TTTGCATTTTAGATGTAGTCCAATAGTACAACAATCTCACAAATTTTCATCGAAATCGGAGGGATGAAAATTTTTTGAGAAACACTTGGCGAATTTTGCCCCATATGTGCTCCAAAATTTACGTCAATTAAATCTTTCTATCCAAATTACGAGCATATTACATGAGCGACATTTTCACTTGTACATACATCGTGTATGGCTTTATGAATTCACGTATTATTTATTTAAAATAGAATTAAAGACAAATTTATATAAACAGAATGACTACTAAAAGAAATGTGTTTTCTAAAACGATATTTAATGTTTTTATATCAGTATAGGAGTAAATAGTATTAAAGTATTGAAAGAATTAATGCAAAAGGTAGAGAAACTATGAATAAACTGTAAATAATAAAGCTGTTTCCCCTTAGCACTTATTTCATAGAACGAATCTTTCTCAAATTATAGAATTATACACAATTGATTTTCTTAAAAGATTAAAATCTTTGTAGAATTATATCTAAGACTCCAGGGTCTAAAGATACCAATTAAGGGTTTGAATGCTTCTACTCTTGCTTCCTAGTGAATAGCCATTACAGAAGGGTTTAAATGCAATTTGGGGATAATGTCTTTCTTCTGAGAGTGGGATGGCCCGTCATAGCCGGTTAAACCCAAGCAGCCCGGGGTCTACACAATGGTGCTGAAGTTAGTGCCTGTGAAGTCGAAGCACACTTTTGAAAATATTATTTACGGGCATTTCCATGAAAGTGCTCGTGTGTCACGATTTTTTAATGAATGTAAAAAAAGTGTATTATAGTTGGAAATTGAATTTTTTCATAATATACTTATTAATAGTTACCACAAGCTTCCAAATCCTCAACTTTTTTTTTTTTGCTTTAACGAATAATGAGTTTTTATATATTATTTAATGTAATGTGACGCACGCACCTTTTGTCCGCTTTTTCATGGAAATGCTCTTAGACTTTTTTTTAATTAACAATGAAAAGGAGAAGAAAATTTTTTAAGGTTTCATTTTGCAGGAAATTATCCGATTTGATCGAATATACCCTTAATTAATGTGGAAACATTTCAGAAATCGGTTCCAGCTGTATTAGATATTTTTCGAATTGTTACAAACAAATTAGTGGACAAAAGTGATTTTCTGAGTATAAGCGATGTTTAAAAACTTCCGCCTTGTATACTTTTGGGAGAAAATAAATGCATAAATATATTGAATTATGACTTGTAAAAGACAAATATCAATTGTTTAAACAAATTTTATAAAATAATGAATAATGTCGCCAATTTATCAAGTGATTGGTTTCGCTTTTTTTCACAAAACCAACTAAAAATATCCTGCTTATAGCTTTTTTGTGCGATACTTTGTTGTTAAATAACAATTGTTAACAGTTTTAACAAGATTAATTGACAAATGCATAATATAGTCATTTCTTGACAGATAGACCTCGTTGTTCCTGCAGAATCGCAATTGAGCGTCCGGATCAAATAATCCCGCTGAGCTTTCGAAAACGCGTAAAATTATTGTCCGCACGACTGAGTTTTTGAAAATTTTAAAAGTCTAAAATTTAATTTTTTAAAAATGTTGACTTGTAGAGAATAATGGATAGCACTGATGGTTACTTAAGTTATGTCCAGTTGATTACATCACATATTAAAAATAAAAATGAGAATTAAAAAATATGCAACGATAGATCTTAAAAAAATAAAGTGAGGTTCCGTTTATTGTGCCATGTTATATTAGTTGTAAACAGGAAAAACGCAAAACTAATTATTTCTAAAATAGGGAAAAAAATAAAAATCTTTGATTGTAAAAAATAATTTGTGTGTGAATGAATAATGATGTTTCTAAAATATTTTATCGTACTAATGTTTATATGATCCGTATTTTAAACATTTATAACAATTATCTAAGTTGTAGAGTAAAAAAAAGAGGAAACATGGTTTTTATTTTCAATTAAAATATTAATTAATTCTAATTCAACATTTACATGTTTATCAAGCTTACATCCATCGCTCAAGTGTCCCGAGTAAAATGACACCGATTAGAAGTCATTCCGTCTAAAATTAAGAAAACAACAACAATTTACAAATAATTGAAAAACATTGATTTTTCGGTGAAAAAAAGAGTTTTTAATTTTTATCTGAAAAATATGAATAAATTGAAAAAAAACGGAAACGGAACATCACTTTATTTTTTCAAGATCTATTGTTGTATATTTTTTATTTTTTGATTTTATAATTTTCATCTTTAATAGGTGACGTCATCAACCGGACATAACTGAAGTAACTATCAGTGTGAAAGTTTTTTTAAAATATGTGCAGCGTAATGAAAGCAAAAAATGTTATTAAAAATAATAACAATCTATATTTCTGTAAAATTCTTCAGACTTGCAATCGAATGTAGCTTAGTTGACATGTTAACTTTTAAAATTATTGACGGATCCAAATAGCGGATTAGTTTGAAAATGGTTAGATGTATATAAAAATGGATATATGGATTTTGAGGTCGCTGAATACAAATTTCATATTTAAACTTCAAAATTCAAAATGTCGGAACCAATATGGTAGATACAAAAAGTTGAAAAGGTTGACTCTTGGATTCAGCGTCTGCAAAAATCTCTAGAAGTTTGAAATTTTGAGATCTTAGTGCAAAATTTGTATTCAGCCACCCGAAAAATGTGTAAATACTCATTTTCATAAAAATTCAACCATTTTGAAACTGTATTTGCTATATTGGAACCTCCATTTTGAGTTTTGGAAGTCTTATGTCAAATTCTGATTCAGTGAACTCAGAAACGTATAAATATCTATTTTCATAAAAATTCAACTATTTTCAAATTTTTGTGTCCGACCTTTTGAATTTTGGAATCCTGATAGCAAATTCGAATTCAGTCGCCCCAAAAACGAATCGATACTCATTTTTATAAAAATTAAACCATTTTCAAATTTTCACATCCACCATTGAATCATGCTATTTGTCAAATGCTAAGTGACGGCCAGCGAAAAGTACCTGCTAATTCACCGACCGTAATTCCAGTTTTGCCAAATCGCGGAAGCAGGAATGTTTGCTTCATTCCTGTTTTTCCATTTGCATATGATTAAGGCGGGAACGTACAGGATTTCTCTACTATCATGGCGACACTAACCTCGGTGATCTACACTCGAAATAGCTAGTCGATATTACAGATAAATGATGAACGTTGTGACCTCCGGATGTTTTTGCTCCAAATGTATAAGTTATACATATAAACATATAAACATACACACACACACACACACACACACACATATATATATATATATATATATAATTATAATTACATACTTATATTGGTAATTATATTATCCCAACCATTATGAGACAAAGTCCAGAAGAAGCCGTTTCTTTTGCTAGAGTGTTGAAGCATCTGCCAAAAGAAAGTTCTATGAACCAAAATGTCGTTTATTGGAATCCATGTTTATAGTGTGAAAGTAAATTAATAAAAGTTTGCTGGATGTCATAGTTTGTTCTATAATATGTACTATGATGCGGAAAAAGCATATGCTGAATTAAAGTCCACTTTTCCGAAAAATTTTAAGTTGCATTTCTGACTATCGGGGTCACATCCGGCAAGCCTTCTGAGGCACCCCTATAATCCTCAAGTTTTCAAATTAGACCTTGGGGTGGTTTTAGAAAGAGTTTCCAAATAAATTTAAAAATTGACAATTTTTAAAGTATCAAAGTCCCCAAAAAATTTTTAGTTGCATTTTTAACTTTGAAAATTGTTATTTTTGACATTTATCCGGAAACTCTGTTTGAAACCACGCCTAGGTCTAACTTGAAAGCTTGTGAATAATCGGGGTGCCTCAGGAGAGTTTAAGGATGTGATCCATATGGTCAGAAATGCAATTGAAAATTTTTTCGGGGACTTTGATACTTTGAAAATAGCCATTTCTGACATTTATCTAAAAACTCTTTTTAAAACTACTTCTGGGTCTAATTTGAAAACTTGAGGATAATATTGGTTCCTCAGAAGGTTTGCCAAATGTGATTCCAATTGTCAGAAATGCAATCAAGAGTTGTTTGGGGAATTTTTTACTTTGAAAATTGCCGTTTTTGACATTTATCTAGAAACTGTTTTTGAAAACACCCCTAGGTCTAATTTAAAAACTTGTAAATAATAGGAATGCCTCAGTACGGTTGGCGCCTTTAAATCTCAATAGTCAGAAATGCAATTGAAAATTCTTTGGGGACTTTGATACTTTGAAAATAGTCATTTTTCACATTTATCTGGAAACTCTTTTTGAAACCAACCCTAGGTTCAATTAAAAAATTTGAGGATAATAGGAGTGCCTCAGGAGGGTCTTTTGGTGTGATTTCAATAGTCAGAAATAAAACGAAAAAATTTTTGGCGACATTCATATATTGAAAATTGTCATTTTTGACATTTATCTGGAAACTCTTTTTGAAAACAACCCTAGGTCTAATTGGCAAACTTGTAAATAATAGAAGTGCCTCAGGCGGATTGTCGACTGTGATGCCAATAGTCAGAAATGCAATTGAAAATTTTTGGGGACTTTGATACATTGAAAATAGTCATTTTTGACATTCATCTGGAAACTCTTTTTGAAACCACCTCTAGGCCTAATTTCGAAACTTGAGGATAATGAGGGTGCCTCAGACGGGGTTGTAAGATGTGATCTTAATAGTCGGAAATTAAATAAAAAATTTGTTGAGTACTTTCATTCTTTGAAAATTGTCATTCTTCACATTTATCTGGAAATTCTTTTCGAAACCAACCCTAGGTCTAATTTGAAAACTTGTAAATAAGAGAGGTGCCTCGGGAGATTTAAAGGATGTGATCTCTTTGGTCAGAAAGGCAATTGAAAATCTTTGGGTGACTTGGATACTTTGAAAATAGTCATTTTTTACATTTATCTGGAAACTCTTTTTGAATCCACCCTTAGGTCTAGTTTGAAAACTTAAGGATAATAGGGGTGCCT
This sequence comes from Euceroptres primus, assembly GCA_037177015.1. Taxonomy (NCBI): domain Eukaryota; kingdom Metazoa; phylum Arthropoda; class Insecta; order Hymenoptera; family Figitidae; genus Euceroptres; species Euceroptres primus. The sequence continues at coordinate 6,343 of JBAGKK010023594.1, read as the reverse complement.
CAGGAGGGTTGTCGGATTTGATCTCAATAGTCAGAAATGCAATTAAAAATTTTTTGAGGACTTTGATACTTTGAAAATTGTCATTTTTGACTTTGTTACTTCGAAATTTGTCATTTTTTGTTAGGAGCGGTTCGGAAAGCCAAGTTTTTTTTAATTCGAACAGTGTTGTAGCCACATAGTGCGAGGATTTTCTCACATTATATTGCTTTGACGCCTTGATTTCCAACTAATTTATGAGCTCTGGAAATTAAGTGCAACCTGCGCCGATGCGATAAAAACTAGCAACTCAGTAACTTTGGCTGCCCGAACTAAATTCCATAGCCTCTCGATGTAAGAAAATAATTCTGTCAACCAAGAATTATTATTTTGTGTTAAAGTCTAAAATGCGCCAGAATTCTAACATGCCGACTTAATTATTGAATGTCTTTCCTTAAAAATTATGACATTGTCATTAGCTGAAAAATCAGAAAGGTAATTATAAGAAATGAGAGCGTGGACATACATAATAAGAACAGAAAAACATAGATACATATGTATGTGTGTATATATGTATGTATATATGCGTAGTGCATGTATAAGTATACGTCCCATTGTAAAAAGAAATGAGAGAACGAGTATGTGGTATGGGAAAGAAAGACAGAACAGAGATATCTAAAAGAGTGGAGATGAGAAGGAATCAGATTTTCTAAGTGATGACTCGCTCGCCGCGGGTGTTTCGATTCGCTCTTCTCGAGTATTGCACCTATGTTTCGCAGGTACACTCTCTCCCCCTCTGTGCCTTCGATTGCCTCCTGCCGCATTCTATACTAGCGTGCAGCGTCTACACGCTATAGGCACCAATACTTCGACGCGCTCGACCAGGCTTAGCATGGCCTATGCTCCATGCTATCTCCTCCCTCTCCGCTTCATCCCTCGCCATAAAGTCGACTATGCTTTCTTGACAGCTCGCGCTCAAGAAAACAACACGAGCTATACCAATTTCGAAAATAAAAATTCTACCGCGATTTGCCCAAATTAAAATGAAAGGAAATATTCACCTTTTTTTAAATAATTAGGCTAGAGTAATGCGAATTTACGAATTCTATCTGAGTTCTCTAGCACAAATTCTAAAATATTTTAGAATAATAAAGTAAGGTATCTGGGAGTTAGTAATTAATGACTTAAAAATATTTAACGCAGCTTTGATTAAAAAAATTAAGAATCAAGCAGCAATAAGTCATGAGACATAGGTTTAACCTCAGTGCTACGGGACTTAAATGAACCAGCCATTAACAATAATAATAAGTCATGAGACATTCCTGTCAGCAAAATTCGCTTATAAACAGTGCATGGCAACACCTCACAATTTCGTGCCTCCTACTCCTATCACCTATGTCCAATAAAAATCCCCTTATCTCAGCAAAAACCCTTACCGAACTAGTCGTCTTGAGCAGTAAAGAACTCCAAAACGGTAGATTCCTCTGTCCGTCTGAGTGTCCGGAACTCTATTCTAACAAGTTGGGTTTGCAAGTAGGGATATTCTACCTCTGTAAGTGCGTTGAAGCGCCAAGAGATTGTAAAATGTCCTACCCGGGGGCATTTCCAGATAGTTTATTCGACGGACTTAGAATAATCAAATGTTTCATCCGGCGGGAGTCTACCGGAAGGTTGCGGATGATTGAAGGGTGGTAAATTCATTATCGAACCGCGGAATTCTTCTCGGTAATAAGGAATTTGTCATCGGCATGTTACAAACATGTAACTCAGTCTCTACTCGCGAGTTGAAAATCGAAAGCGAGCAAGCCCGTTATCCACGGATAACGGATCCTCGCCAACCTGGTACTGGTCAAAGTGTTAATTTCTTATGTTTATCAAATTTCCAAGTTTGTATCCTTCTGATCTTTGTCTATCGAAATAAACCCCTATTTAACTTAGGATTTTGGGCCTAAAAAATCGTTTCTCTTCTTGTTTTCAACCCTTATTTCAAAATTCTTGAAGTCAAAAAGAAAATATAAAAATGGCTGGGAGGTGACAGTGAACCGATAGGGAGACGGTAATCGATCCCATAAATAGAACAAGTCTCTAGGCACTTGGCAGCTTTGTAGCCTCGGGAACAAACAAAATTAATTATACTTAATGAATATTGCTCGTTCGTGACAAACTGATGGTGGCAGCGGTGGGATTTCCCTCGTATTGTCGCCAGCCACACTATTTGCACGCATTTTTTTGACGTTTTCATTTTCTAAAAAATTTCAAGTTTTTAAAATTTGCCACTTTGTGACTTTAGGTTGTCAACATGTTTAGAACCATCTTGTTGTGTCCCCTTCCTTCACAAATTGTCGATTCATCGATTGCCACTTTATTATAAAGTGTTTAAATCTCTCCGATACATCTAAAAGCAGGAAAAAAAAATAAAGGAATTACAAAATTATTTAGGGGTTTGAGCTTGAGCCTTACTTGATTAATTCTACACGTAATACCCATTATTGTTCTTTTCATCTTTGGAAGGTAGCACAGATTGGTCAAGGGTTTGAGCTTGAGCCTAACTTGGTTAATCAATCACCAGAGAGATTCCTGCTTCATAATAGAGGTCCATCATCTGTTAAATAAAGTGAAAGATTAAAATTGAAATAGATTTCAATCGTAAAGCCGCTCGGCACGATAATTGAAAGCTTAGAATCCAACAACATGGAGCCACTTGGCATGATATAGTGGATTCGCAGGAATTTTTACTATTAGTGTTGGAAATTCTAAAACAAAGGAAAAAAGAATTTAATTTCTTGGGCCGATCGGTACGAGAAACAAAATTCTAGTATGCAGTAATTTTGAGCTGCTCGGCACGATTTTTCTGAATCTAGAAAATTTAGTTTTGGAATCGAATTTCGAAAGGAAAATTTAAAACGGATATTATTCCTTGAGCCACTCGGCACAGGAACTAGATCCCAGAATCCAGCAACTTTGAACCGCTCGGCATGATATTGCGGACTCCTAAATAAAAACTTTTCTTTGTTTTTCAGTTTTTATTGGGTGTAGAAAGGGGGAGGAATTGATTGTTGAGCCGCTAGGCAGAAGGTCGATTCTAGAATTTTTAACAACTGGTGCCACATCCGGCACAGTTTAGAAATTCGTATTTTCTACTCTTAATAATAAGTGATTTCAAATGACCACTAATCATGCCGAACTTCCCAGGCAGAAGTAAGTCTAAAAGACATAACGAGAGATGTGGAGGAAGGAAGGCACAAAGACTATTCGCAAATAAAAAAAATATTAAACAAGACGCTGTAGTTGAACCCGAACTTGTCAGTGAACAGCTTGAACCGGTTCCTCAGACCAGCCAAATTAGATTCGTTACCCCACCTTCTCTGAGCGCTGATCTTAAGCTTAGAGCTTTTCGAATCCTCGCCTAAAAGTGCTGAATCCAATTAAAATGAATTCAGAAAAGGAAACGAAACTTTTCACAGCCCTCTACTTCCAAAAATTAATTAGTAGACAGTCCTAAAGGTTTTCCTATTTTTGTTATCATTATTCGGAATAATTTCAAATGCCTAAGGTTAATAGCGAAAGCAGCTAGGATCAATCCAGAAAGCAAAAAGTTCAACCTGAAAATCTATTCAGAATTGAAATCGAGAATTTCGCGCAGTATTTTGCAATAAAAACAAACAATCTAACTCTTTTGAGGAATGACTGCCAAAGCTCGATTCTCTTTTAAAATCAAGCCAAAGCATTAATTAGTTCTTACATGTCAATGAACTCTACGGAAACCAAAAGAAATTCATAGTCGTAACCGTGAGTCCAGAAATAGAATCTGGAACTACGATAGCATCATAAACACTTTATTTTAATTGCTTACGACCTTGCCTATACCTAGGAATGTCTCGTGTCAGCAGAAAATCTCGTGCGGAATAAGACTCTCACTGCGAAAGTGAACAGTAGTCTTTCTTTTGTGTTTTGTCGGGGTCGTGGAAACTTTGATTAAGAAGTACATACAAATTGAAGAAACTAAAAAGTTCCGAATATTCTTAATTCTCAAATTCTAAATCCTAAGAACCGTTTAGCTTAAGAAAATTTAAGCGCGAGAATTTTAAATTAATGATAACTAATTGAAATCTCATGTGGCTCTTTTTAGCTAATTAAAATACCTGCATTGTACAGGGAAAGTCTACTGGCTTGTCTGAGTATTTAATTTCCTCCTGTTAGAAGGAAAGCGAATTTTTGAACCGCTTCAGGTATTTCAAAATGAAGCAATTCTCTTTAGCCGATTGAGTACCTACACCAGCATAGGAAAAGTCTTCTGGCGTGTCTGAATTTTAAGTTCCCTTGCAAGGAGAGTTAAAAGCTCAATAACCTTGAATTGAGTTCGCTCAATTCAAGGTTGAGTGAGTCTTACTCGCCGATTTTAGTACCACTGTCCGCAAAGGGAAATTTTACATGGCTTGATTGAATTCCTCAGTCCAAATGCCTAAAGAAAATGCTTCTTTCCATCAACCCCCTAAAATCAGCAAACATTCTAACAAACGCAGAAAGCGCGCAGGAAAAAGTTACGCTGCGTCAAAAATCAAACCGAAAGTTTTCACTACCTCCTTAATTTATGAAAGGCTAGTTGATTCAAAGAAGAAGACACTTCCGGCATGTGTAGACATCTCTACTCAGAAACATAGAGTTCCCGCACCAGTTGAAAATATCGTAGAATTAAATTTAAGTGAGGAACAGGCTATACAACAAAGAACCATAGCGGTTGAAGAAGAAATCAGGGCAGGGAATAATCGGGAAGAAGTAGACGTGGAATTTTCCTCGGAAGGAGAAACTGTCGTTTATGAAGGAGAAATTGCTGCGTTCGATAGCTACATTAACCCTCCGTGGATCACGTAGGGTCTGTGCTGACCCCAGGCACTCTATTTTCCTTTTACAGTGGTGCCCCCTTGCATCTGGGTGCTGTGGCCTCTAGTATCTTTCTAACTGGATTCTCATCTTTCTTGACCTTTTCCCTTTCTACAGAGCCCTAGATTAGTTCTATAATTTTTCGAAGCTGCAAATATGCAATTTAGCAGCGCCTGCAGCGCAAAAATGAGTGGGGTCCGCGTGGACCCCACGTGGTCAACGTTTACACTCTTTCTCACGTGGTCCATGGAGGGTTAAAATTATAAATTAAAAGTAAAACTCCCTACGCAATTGTAGTATCAAAATTAGTGTTAGAAACAAAGAGAATTTCTCTTATTACTAGTAGCAGGAATATTCGGCGGTGGCGAATATTCATGCCCCCACGAATAAACGAGTAATTTTTCCTACAAACTTTCAATGTTTCGCACACAATATGTGTCGAATCAAATTCGATTGAAAGAAAGATCGTGTTACACACGGATCCCGACTGTCCCGAAAATTTCATAAACAGATCAGAGATTTTCCGAACTGCAGATATTTAACCTGTGGAACCTTTACCTCTCGGAAATAACGAAATAATTATCATAGAATTTATTGACGTGATTATTCAAGGTCAAGGTATTAGATTCAGAGTCGTTTCGGTAGACACTGAACTAACAATAAGTGGAGTTCTATGACTCTCAGGATTGATTCAACTCGGCTATTTGTAATTTGATCAAATAAGGAAATAAACGCCTGTTGATTCACGATTTTTGTATTTAAGAATAAAACTTGTATTATCAATACGTAAAATTAAGAAAAATTTGAGTTGACTCCGCGTGTAGAATTCACGGGTTTATCCGTGCGCTTCACGATGAACAACAACGGAGACGGATCCGTCCGCAGCCCTGGTCCCATGAATTCTGGTGGAGTCCCGAGTCCCAACTCAAAAAATTAACCTCCTCTTAATTCATCTGTTGGGAGCTACATTCAACCGAATTTTGCAAACATCGATGTAAGTGCGGCCATGACTTCGGTATTAGAATGTATAACCCTCCAGCGAAGCACATTTCACATTCCCATTTTTGACGGAAATAGCCCCCCCCCCCCTTAAAGGCCGTGCTGAGTAAACTCAAGGGTCCCCAACGGGAAAGTGTTCGCCATAAACAGCTCATTAAAATTAGTGACATCGTGACGCATTAAAAAAAAACGATTTGCCACATCCAAAAAGTACTGATGGTACTTCGAAAATATCGTGAACTTGTGCATTGAACAACACGAAACCGTCAGTGATTACAATGATCGGGTTCAGGGACTTCTAAGCGAAGCTACACACACCCTTATAGAGGACTACACTGCGAGATATCAAGGTGTCAACGAATTACTTGGGGCTCCCTTGGCCCTGGACGCGTTTATTAGGGGACTATCAGACGAAATGTCGATTTTCGTGGATACTAGAAACCCTAAAAATCTCGGGGAGGCTTTCGAGTACGCCCTTCATGCCGAG
>JBAGKK010023583.1:0-11326 GCA_037177015.1 Euceroptres primus | reverse complement strand
TATGGTGTTTTGTGACAAAATCTACATGAACATGTAATAGAGAATACAAAACACAGTCAAATTAAATAACTTCTATTCGTTTACGAACGAAACAACGTTTATAAAGAAATAACGATTAGGAAAATAACGTTACTAAAAAATAAACAAAAAATAAATTATAAAATAACGTTAAATAACGTTATTAGGAATAAAACATTTAAATATTTTCTTGAATACATTCTGTTCTGGTTAATTTTTTATTTCAGAAATTTTTTCTTCGAGTAAAACATAAAAACATTTAAATATTTTCTTGAATACATTCTGTTCTGGTTAATTTTTTATTTCGGCAATTTCTTCATTGATAGCTTCTTTTTGTGGTTGTTCCAGAATTTTTCTACGTTTCGCTTCAAGTTTTTTTTATCTCCAAAGCTTTTCGTTGTTTTTCCTTCCGCGTTCAATTCAAATCGGAATAAGTATATAATTCCACGAGTTTATTACCAATAATATTTTTTTCAGTCCTTGTAAATATCGTTATTTAATTTTGTTACAATTAAAAAAAATTAGTACGCTCGAAAAAATTCCCTGATTTTGAAAAAAAAATTCCTTGACATTTCCAGGTACATATAAAAAAATTCCCTGACAATTCCAGGTTTTCCAGGGTGAGTAGACATCCTGTTCATGAACCACCTTATGCAAAGAGAAATTATAATCTTTGCAAAAAAAGGCTCAAACAAGAACTGCAAATTACCTATCTTTAACTTTCCGGCTCTTTATAGACAAAAGCACATCAACGGAAGAAGAGCGAGAGAAAAAACAAAAAGAGTCAATTCACCTAGTATTTTTTGAATTATTTTTTTGTTCGGATGACTAAGAACCATTCTTTATCGAAAAATGAATTTTCTGAACAGTACGAAAGTCTGGGGCTTAATGTTTTTTTCGATTATGTACTTTTGTCTCTAAAGAGCCGGAAACTTAAAGTTAGTCAATTTGTAGTTCATGTTTGAGCCTTTTCTTGCAAAGATTATAATTTTTGGTGGGGAGATTGTATTGACCCTCAATAATAAATTTCGTAGAAATGGGTAGTGTAAAGACGTCAAAATCTTGTTTTTATCCTCTCGAGAAAATAATCTCGTCACTATGCCAAAAATTTTCGACAAATTCTAATAAGATTTAATAAAATTCACTGATTAGGGCCACCATTGTGTGCCGAAACGTTTGAAGCAATTTAATTGGTTTTAATTCACCTGACCCTAAAGCCAACTACATACATCAACATTTTCTACGAAAATTATAATTTTTCTTTGCATAAGCTGGTTCATTGAGAAATGTAAATTCCTAATCAAAGAAATTATTCTTTTAAATTCACGTTGTATTCTTATTTTGAATTCATCTTGTATTCTTTGAATACAAGACATTGTATTGCTAGTGGATAACCCCTCGCTCATATGTTTTATGTACACGTATCAGATTTAAAAGTTTCAGGGCACGACATGTTTTTACTTTCTCTTTAAAATGCAACAATGACCATAATGGTTGAAAGAAGGAACAACACAGCAGGGAGTATGAAAGCTCTTGGTAACAGAAAGGTGTTTAAAAAGGCACAAAACATAAAAGATGATGTTCAGATGAATTGGTTACAACCGGACAATCGACCGTCCTGACATGTAAACGTAGACTCAGACTCGCTAAGTGTAAATGTAGGTCAGGGTATGGGTACCAGCACGTACGACCTGCCGGTCTCGAGAAATAGACACTAAAGTCAGTCAGTCAGCTCATCAAAATGGTACTCTCGGCCCTTAAACACTCTGACTTTTCCATTTAGTAATTTAGTTAATACCCCTTAAAGAACACCAGATGCAAAGCATATACCCTCAGTCTACATCCTTTTCCGCCCTCTTCTTCAAATATATAAGCCGGATATTTCGTAATTTCTAGGAAATTAACCCGTAACCAACAGGAAGGAATTTATTATTCTAAAAATTGTGCTTCAAAGAGAGTATTTTTTAGATGCATATCAAATATTAAAACCAGCATCGGAAATAAAGCTAATATTTTTCTTGAACAAAAAGTAGAGAACGCAATAACTTTAAAGGCGTCTGCCTTTTTATATATTATTGGTTTTAATCCTTGCTTGTAGAAATAGCTTGCGTAATACTCAATCGTATTACATACACACAATACCTAATAATGCGACGTTTGAAGAGCACGTGTTTATTCTACTTCGTGTGAATACAATGTGTCTTTACAGAAATGAGGACAATAACTCATTTCATTCGATTTTTCGCACACTTTGCACTTGAACGGTCATAAAATTAATACGTTTCGAATCGATACACCTGAAGTTTTGAACGTTCAAATGAACGAACTTGTTTTCTTAACTAAAATTTATCTTGAAATATCGTTCAATCTACAAAATAAAGAGAAATATTATGAATTTCTTTATCATTACATTAGTTTCTATATTAATAAACAAATCTTTTATAGAAAATTTGAGTTTAAAAGGAAATAAAATAAAAATTTCGTTCATTTGAACGTTCAGAACTTCAAGCACATTCGAATCGACTTTTAAAAATAGTTTTTACTATTTATATATTGACTATTATATAAATTGACTATAAAAATAGTCAATAAAAATTTACTATCAAAGATAAAGATTTTTTTGAAAAAAAAAATGATATTTCGGACATGGAAGACAAATGTGCACACTGTTAACTTTTGGTATAAAATTAGAAAACGATAAATAACATCAATCGTTAACAGTTAACAACTTTATTTTTGGACCAGAACTGTTTTGACGGCAAGACTCATACTGTCTTGCATAATGATATAAATATTTATGGTCGATCGTCATCAAATTGTTCAGCGAAAAGTGATGTATACGAAAGAATGTAAAAGTGGAGTTGGTAACTGACGCTATTCTAAAATCACATGTCCTAGAAACTGTAACAATTTTTGTGATTCCCGCCAAAAGTCGATAACATTATTGACTTGCAAATTTTCTCGCATGTTGAGGTTGAGGAATGAATTACTTTGGAAAAAAAGGAATCTGAAGATAATGAGTGTAGATCGTTAAAATAGAATCAAGAAAATTGAATTCAGAATACGTATTAAATTACCGAAAGCCATATTTAAAGACGAGGTTAAAGAAGAAAATTAAAGAATAATAGGCAATTGTTAACATTGAAAATTTTAAGAAATGTAAAGAAAAGTAAAAGAAATGTAAATACAATTTTAAATTGTAACTTCGAATTGGAAATCAGTGAAATGCTTGTTACAAGCCCAATGTTTATAATCACACAAGATTAATGCACTTGTTTGTAAAACCTTGGTACGTCAACATTAGAAGTAACGATTTCCCGGAGATAAGCTTTTTCCATGGTCGAAGAAGATAGCGAAACTGGAAACTGAGATTAGAGCTAAAATTAAGTTTGTGCCAAGCAGCTGCTCTGATTATATGCAGATTGATACGAGGTGGTAGCAAGCCACTGAATTAGAAGAGGAAAATTCGATCAACGGATTTCTAGGGCGTTTAAAAATAAGTGAACATAATTAATAAACGAAGTATTCTCGCTGTCTCAAGATAATTGTTGTAATTATCTCTTTAAATATGAATCAGTCAAAATTTTCACTGATTTCATTCAGTGATCCATTTCTAGCTAATTCATCAGTGAATTTTGATTGACTTTCAGCTGAAATTCAGTCAAAAATCACTGATGAATTAGCTAGAAATGGGTCACTGAATGAAATCAGTGAAAATTTTGACTGATTCTCAGTTAGAGAGATAACTTTAATTTCAAGTATATGTAATTCGGCACGAAATTGTATTATTTAGAATTGATTTAAATTTAACTTTATTCAAAAGTGAATAAAACGGATGAAATTATATTTAAAAAATCGACAATTGAAAAGTGAGAAAATTGAAAATTGAGAGTCTAATCGATAGTGAATATGTTGCTCAAGAGACAAATAATTTAATCGACACGAAACCAGTTCTAATTTATGACTAGTTTCAATTAAGGTTTCACAGCAGTGGAATGAGCTTTTGCACATTACTAATAAGGTTTCTAGAGTCTCAACTATACTCAAGGCGATTGAGCCATTTGAGCCATTCGAGAGCATGATAATCGTAATTTATTTGTTAAATAAGTGTCTTGAGTGCACGGGATGCGACACTAAGGAAATTAAATATGCACGTGCCTGTGTACGCAAATATGCAAGCAAAGCTCAGCAAGATAAGAAGTATCAAGAATTATTTTAAAAATATGAAGTTGCATAAACATATTACAATTAAGATTAATAAATGTCTCTTTAATAATGTGGTATTTTAAAATAATGTTGTAAAAAGTAAAAAGATATCAAAAATTTTTGGTATTGTTTATGATTGTTTTTTGGTGTACATGCACAAGTTTATGTCTAGCATATAAGTGCATGAAAAGCATTAGAAGTCTTGTTATGCTTTATGTTGTGATATTGTGAACTTTGAATTGAAATTCTATAGAACTAGTCTCCTGAGAAAAGAAAATTGTCCAGAGCGGAAATGAAGCTTCTGAACACCCGGAAATAATAAACAATAAATTATTCCTCGAATCGACCATTGAAAGTGTAGGTGGGGTTTCAAGGTCTCAGATTATTCATTAAAAGTAACTTTGAAATTTATTACTTTGTTATTTGTTATTAGTTATTAGAAAGTTATTACTTTATTATTGATACTTTGAAGCTGATCGAGGTGCAACTTTTTTTTATGATAAGGAGCGAACGTTAAATGAATGAATTGAATGATCATGAAGAGTAAAAAATGTTGTTTAAATTTAAATTCAATTGAAATTTTTCAATATCAATACGTCAGAAATGATTTACTCACTTGGTGAAATACTTATTATTTTTTAATAAGGTTTTTTCACGAGTCAAATTATTTTAAGAAAAGTTATAAGCTGTTCAGGTAATCGTCCTCTGTATTGGCTACAGTATGCAGTACATACGTGAATAAGCTGTGTTCGTGTGGCCAAGGCACGTGGGTCGCATACCTATCAGTTGATAGTTCTTAGTTGTTATATGTATGTATTTGATAAATTCCTGGATGAGTAAAAAGCATTAGGCGGCTGGAGAAAAATTCCTTTAAAACCAGAACTATTAAAATTTCTTTCCTTTCAATAAAGAAGTGTTAATTTTACTGTTTATTGCTCTTAGTTATAAGTAGCACCAATAATAACTTCAAGTAAACAACTTCATTAAATTGTCAAATATACAAGCACTAAATATATGTGCTTGAAGTTCTGACAATTCGATCAATTTTATCTAATTTCTTTTTTCAACTAAAATGTATTCTTTTGTAATTGGAAGAATAGTTTAAAGTAAATTTTGAGTCGAAAAAAAATATTTTGTCCATTTGAGCGTTTAAAATATTGAAACTTCAAGTACATATAAATATAGTTATAATAATTATCTCTAAAGGAGGGATTAACCACTACAGAATTCAGGTGAACACTTGTTCCTGAATTCTTTTGTATTCTTTAAATTCTTTTGAATTCTTTTGAATTTACCTTGAATTCTTTTGAATTCACCTTGAATTCTTTTGAATTCACCTTGAATTCTTGAATTCAGGTGTACATCAAAATTGTTAGTGGTTAACCACTCGTCTCTAAATGAAAAAAGTTCGACCGATTTCCATAAAACAAAAAACGTATATTGATTGAAGTGAATTATTCCATAAAAATTCAACTTCTATTAATTACATTGGATTCATTTATGAGTAAGTGAAATTTTGATCTAATTAGAAAAGACAAAAGAAATGAGAGATAACAGATATCCTAATAAAAAAATGAAGATATAAGAATTCCAAAGGGGTCATCACTTCGCTATAGACGACAACTTGGCTACCAATGACATAGGCGACCTAGTTTATCCAGTGTTAGTATTTTTTGTTTTGTTTTTATTCGATTGCTCATGTGACATTTATTTGAGGTTTTGCAAGCATACCTCCTCTGAGCTTCATTCTTTCGCAAGACATACGTTCATCAAGCGGGCAAATGTATTTCAAAAATCTCAAGTTTATTTCTAACTAGACCGCGATAAGAAATTTCGAAATCAGTTCGACAAATATGTTTCAAATGAGATATGAAGCTATTTTTTGAACAGAAAAAACATTTTTAAATCTTTATTTGTCATCTCTCTTTAGATAGCCTATACTAATGATCTAAGTTCTCTCATTTACGATTTTTTATATCTGTAAGAAATTCCATAAACTTTCTTCCTAAAAGCACCTTCTATTACTATTAAAAACTCCAATTCATGCAGTCGGTTCAATTTCATTAGTTCTAATGTATATTTTATTTCGAGCCTTCCATCTACAACGTCGATCGATCTTTCGAGGTGGGCGGAAATACTGCTTTAACTGCATTCGTTTAAATCACCAACGATTTCAAAGGTGAAGGATTAAACAACAAGTTTACTTCCAAATTCTTAACTTTTTTGCATTGAAAATTATCAAATTTCTTACTTTTTGCATTAAATTCTTTAAGGAATAACGTCATTTATATAAGGATGCTTCTAAAAAATTGCTTCTTGATTATTTGAAAAACTTTTTTTTTTTATATAAGCAACAACATTCTTGCTTCAGTTATAATGAAACAATAAAGACTCCTGCTCTAATTGTTCAAGTAATGGCACTTGTCAAATATCAAAAGTGTGGGTGAAGAAAACTAGAGTTTACGTAACAAAGAAGAATGCAAAGCACTTGAAACTTTCATGATAAATTCTATTTATGCCTCTGCAAAGTTTACCTATTCTCGACAAACTTTCTAAATATTGTCGGATTTAAATACTGCAAAGAATCCTAAATATTTACATATTGCGATAAAGTGAAAACTTACTTTATATTCTGGAACATCGTTTTTGAGTGCAAGTTACTTATCTTTGTGCTCTAGTGTTGAAAACAATATCTAGAAAATTATTGATTGAGATTAAGACAATGTAATCAGTAAATTTAATTACTTCAATAATGGTATAAATTATCATTAATACGTTTTTCGGTAAAGTTAAAAATTCCTTCGATACTTTTTATTTTTAATTTAATACCTAAGAGTTAAAAATACAGTAGAATATTTTTGAACTTTTCTCAAAGGTTGGCTGAGGAACTTGGGCCAAAATAGAAGATAAAGAAGCGCGAGGAGATAGTTAAAATAACAAAATGACTCAGTTCTGAATCAGTCGATCAGTCGAAAATTTAAGAAGCTGAAGGGAGAGAAATGTTGAATAGGGTGGGTCGAAAAGAAAATTTTTTAAAATCAAAAGCAGCCTACCACTGAAATGCTTCATTTTGGGTCCCTTATAACCTGTTTAAAATTTGAAATAAATCGATCAATATCCTGAGGTTTAACTTATATATTAATATGAGTTAAAAAAATTCTTTATTCCCAGAGTTTTGGAAAAATTGCTAATAATTATTTTCTTCCATAACCTACATAATATGCCCAATTTCCAAAAAAACTGGTGAGATTTTAATATTTTGAGTTTTTCTAGGAGAAAATCTCTTTTTTATAAACCTCAAAAAACTAAAATAAATTTTAAAAGCTTTGCAAATTATCCTAAAATTTTTTTAAGGATCTAGAAACTTTCTCGCACTCAAAATTTACTTGACAAAAATTTAGGACTTTTGCATTTAAAATGAACCGATCCCAAATTTTTCCCAACCGCACAAATTTTTTTTATTTCTAATTTTTTCTATAGCTAAAATCTTCTTCATTTTTTTCAGGTAAATTTTGAGTGTGAGAAAGTTTCTAGATCCTCAAAAAAATTTTAAGATAATTTGCAAAGATTTAAAAATTTATTTTAGTTTCTTGAGGTTTATAAAAATGAGATTTTCTCTCAGAAGAACTCAAAATATTAAAATCTCACTAGATTTTTAAAAATTGGGCATCTTATGCAGATTATGAAAAAAAATTTATATTAGCGATTTTTCCAAAACTCTGAGAATAAAGAATTCTTTAAACTTATTTTAGCCGCGGAGAACCTCAGAATATTGATCGATTTATTTCAAATTTTACACAAGTTATGAGGGATTCAAAATGAAGCTTTTCAGAACTAGGCTGTTCTTGATATAACAATTTTTTTCCATCCACTCCAAAATGTTGAATTCAGAAAAATTTGTTTTTAACAGATTTTTATTAATCGTGTTCGTAGTTTTTGCAACCCAATTAAAAATGGGCCAAACAAAGAAAATGTTCTTGACTGAAAAAAATGTTTGTTTAAATTAAACAAATTTATTTCCTCAGTGTAGTAAGAAATAATTTTGGTTGCAGTTTTCTAAACTGAAATATATTCAGTGAAACATAATCGAACATTTTGATTGGAGAGTCAATAAGTAGCACAATTATTAGAGTTTGAAAATTAAGTTAAAAGTTCAAAGCTATAAATTTCACACCTACTGCAGAAAGTGGAAATTTGTTCACATTGACTTTGAGTTTTATCCCAAGGGCTTTGCAAAGTGGAACTTTTTACTAGAACTAGACCAAAAAGTCAATCTAAAATTCCTGTACGTGTACTGGTACTCTATTGTCTGTTCACTATCATGAAAGTTTAAAACTATTTCGGATTAACTTGAAATACTGTAGTTTTCAAAATATAATACATACAGAGTGAACAAATATTGGCTTACTTACATACAGAAAAATGCTACCCGACATACACCGATGCACGCAAGAAGCCCTTATGCAGGGGTTTTTGCGCCTACAGAATGTATTCACCAAAAATACTCTCTGAGACGAATATTTTTGTTTATAATTAGATGTTTTCGAGTAAAAAAAATATTTCTTGAGTATGTGGATTTTTCCCGAACAGGTTGGCTAAGCGTTATAATGGTGGTAGCGTGGAGCAAAGTGGTGGTTTTTCTAAAAATATCGCGCTTCCGCCAGGAGAAGTGAACGAGTCAAGACGGTGTTCGGACATTGGCGGGGCAAAGCCGGATCCTGCAGACGAGTTCATTTCACTTTACAGACAAACTCCCCTGAGTCATTCGAGCCGACACGGCAACCCAATAGACAGGTTGCTACCTGCCAGAACCGGCACTATCTAACATGGAGCCCCGCCAACTTCTTTCCATTTTTACTATTCACCATCAACTGCAAACCTTGAATCGAAAGAATTTCCCTCTTATCCAAGCACAGCCCAGACTAAAAATCTCGTGGCTTAATAAAAACCAAATCATTCAGGAAGTATCCAACATTTTTTAAGTGCCAGAAAAGATCGAGGCCCAAGAAAGTTAACAGAACACATAGAAAAGAATGAGGATAAAAGAAAATATAAATAGAAAAAAAAATTAAGAGATTTTTTATCTAATGCTCTGAAAAAACCCCTATTGTTTTTATAGAACCTCGCTCAAATCTAATTAGGTCAAATTCGATTATGCGTAATCTCATGAGGCTCTTTTAAGTTTTTAATTGGCTCTAGGGATTTCTGTGGCTAACCTACTTTTATTCGAATCATAAATAAACACGAGTACGATTTCTTTTCACACGATATTATCTTATTCAACTAAATTCATCTGCTGGAAAAATTAAATTTAATAAAAAAATGTCTGTTGAAAATAAAATACAAATTGAAACTCGACATATTACTGGAATTCTAATTCTAAAACTGAGTCTCTGATTCAGAGTCTGACGTCACTGGATTGTAATCCCCTTCAATTTGTCTGTGTGTTTTTCTGAGGGCTATGAGCCTTGAGATTAACAAATGTATAACTGTACGTATATCATATCCTTTTTAGACCTCGATAAAAAACAAAGGGGACTGATGACCCACGAATTTAAGGTTATTAATTAGGTAAACACATAATATCTATTATTATTGTTTGTAAGATTTTCTTCCAACAGAAAGAAATCTTAATTCAACAGAAAAAAATCACAATTTCCAAAATATACACGATCACCCCTTTCTAACACTTAAGTCTTATTTTTTGGTTTAAAGGTGAAAAAAGAGTATGTTAAAGGAATAACACTTCTTTTTGTAACCTGTGGCATCAAATGCCAAATGGACATCAAATTTTGCGTAATGAAATTGAAGACATAAGTATGACACCTCGGTAAAGACCATTTGAAGTTGGCTCCTAAATTATGTTATTTTAATCTTACTTGGGGGGGCCAACTTCAAATGGTCTTTAACAAGCCGTCATTTTCATGTCTTCGATTATGGTTGTTGCGAAATTTTTTAAATCACAGGGATGAAATTTTGAGTATCGTGCATATTTTGAAAATTAAGTTTCTACTGTTTTTCGTTCTAAAAAACACTGCGAATGCCAATTCTATTTTAGGATTTAGGATCCTGAATCGTAAAGCATATTAAATCTTTTGTTTAAGATCTTTTAGAGTGACGTTCATTGTAAAGCTCCAATAAATTTAGTATGACTTTGAGCACTCGATGTATCGATTTTTCGCTTCAGAATTACGTTCACAGTTGTATAAAACAATTCTGAGACAATCGATCACTTGTCATTAAAGAAGAAAAATTTCCTGTACCTAATAGAAACTTTTATAGAGACTAAAATTGAAATTACAATACCAGTCACAAATATGAGACCACGTGTTTCTTATGAGATTTATAAGTTCTCCTAATTTTTATAATTTACGAGATAAAATTTTTTTTCTTGAAATGTTACGAAATTTATTGAAATTCTACATTATAAATAAGCCCAAGGTGAAGTGATTTTGTCAATTCTGAAAGAAAATATTGCAAAAAACGTGTATTTTCGATTTTTTCTAAAACTTTTTATAACTTTCGAAATAAGTAACATTTTTTAATGTCCTTAGGCTCATTTTAAAGATAAATTTTTATAGAATTTTTTGAATGTATGAAGAAAACTCTCAAGTTTTCTCCCTAGATTCTACCAAAGACTGAATTTGGAACAGAAAAGTTGTAAAATTTCAATGACGATTAATTATTTATAAACAAATATTTAAAATCAGTCTATATTACATTTTTATAATTTCTATTAGAATACATAGGAATATTAATTTCTATATTTTATCAGATTAATTTTTCTGAGTACTTGCTTTATTTGAAATTTTACAACTTTTTTGTTCCAAGTTCAGTCTTTAGCAGAATCGAGAGAAAAAATTGGAGAAATCTCTTCATACGTTCATTAAATTTTAGGGAGATTTATCTTTAAAATGAGCCCAAGGACACTAAAAAATGTTAATTATTTCGTAAATTACTGAAAATTCTCGAAAAAGTCGAAAAATGCACTCTCAGGGTGCCTAGCGATCAGGCCATTTGAAATTCCCAGGTTTTTCCCAGTTTTTTTTTTAAACCAAATTTTTCATTTTCCCGACCAATTTTACATTTTTTATTTACAATT
>JBAGKK010023572.1:0-11328 GCA_037177015.1 Euceroptres primus | reverse complement strand
AATAAACTTGACTCTGCGCAAAGAACGACGAATATTCCGCGAGCCCGGAAGCGCGCTCAAACTAGCGAGCGAAGCGAGCCGCACGCGAATCGCGCGATGAGAATGTGCCCACGCCCCCTAACGGGGCCGGGCAGATTTTTTTACTTCATTCCGTATCAAAATAAATTCGATTAAATATAAGTAAAATAACCACAATGCTCGTTCAATTCTAGATAAAATACCCAGAATTATGGTTAAATTCTAGTTAAAACAACAAAGATTCTGGTTAATTTAATCAGAAAGATAGTAATGGTATACTTAATGTTTAACCAGAATTCTGAATAAGACAACCATAAATTCTAGTGAAAATAACTACAAATCTCGTTAAATTCTATTTACAATAACCAAAATGTTGGTTCAATTCTAGTTAAAATAGCCAGAATAGTGGTTAAATTCTATTTAAAACAACCAGAATTCTGTTTACTTTAACCGAAAAATGGTAAGATCGTATTTGACTGGAATTCTTATAAAAGAACCAGAATTCTGGTTAAATTGTAGTTAAAACAAATAGGATCCTGTTAACTTAACTAGAAAACATAGAAACAGCATATTTAATTAAAATTCTGATGGTTAAATTCTAATTAAAATGACAAAAATTCTACCTAAATTCAAGTTGAAACAACCAGGATTCTGGTTACTTTAACCAAAAAAAATAGTAGGGGCATATTTAACTAGAATTCTTATTAAAACAACCGCTACAATTCTGGTTAAATTTTAATTAAAATAATCAGAATTCTAGTTAAACCAATCAAGATTCTGGTTACTTTAACGAGAAAAAATAGTAAGAGTATGTTTAACTAGAATTCTTGTTAAATTCTGGTAAAGAAACCATAATTCCGTTTATGGGCGAAAATCAAAAAGCTGGCAATATATGTGAAGAAATAATTGTTTTAATTACAGCGTTTTATTAAGCCTGTTTTTATCTACAAAATCTTATGTGCGAATTATTTTTACTTCATCCCGTATCAAGATAAATTCGATTAAATATAAGTAAATGTCATTCGGTCCTATGTCCCCTAATACATTTGTTTATCAATATGGTCATCAGAAAAAAATAGTAAGGGCATATTCAACTAGAATTCTGATTAACTTAACCAAACATTGTTTTGAATGTAGGATGCTTTCTCTCTAAAAGTTAAAATATCATTTGTTACAAATAATCTTCTGACAATGTACCAAAAATTACTCATTAGAGCGCTCTTCAAATGACGATTGAATTGAATCAGACAAATATTTCTGTAAGTTAATTAAAATTCTGCACTTTACAATAACTCAAAACAAAGCTAACCGAATTCTGGGTAAATATGTCCATATTATTTCTTCTGGTAAAGTAATCAGAATTCTGATAAAGCAAACAGAAATTCTAGTTGAAAGAACCAGAAATTTTGGTTAAAACAATCAGAATTCTGGTTTTCTAATCAGACATTTTTTGCGCGTACACTCAAAAGAACTAGCAAAATTCTGGTAAAATATGCCCTTATTTTCTTTTCTGGTTAAAGGAACCAGAATTCTGATTAGAGTAATCATAATTCTGGATAAAGTAATTAGAATTTTGGTTAAAGCAACCAGAAATTCTGGAGAAAAATGACCTTACTGGTTAAAGTAATCAGAATCCAGGTTATTTCGACCAGAATTTCTGATCACTTTAACGTAAGTTCACACACTTTCTGGTTACTTTACTTTCTCTGGTCACTTTAATCAGAAAAAAATAGTAAGGGCATATTTAACTAGAATTCTGGTTACTTTAAGCAGAAAAAATAGTAAGCGTGTATTTGACCCGAATTATGGTTAATTTAACCAATCATTTGCTGAGTGTTAAAAGTAACATTAAGAAAACCATAATTCTAGTTATTTTAACTAGAATTCTCGTTACCATAACTAGAAAAACTAGTAAGGGCATCAGAATTCCGGTTAACTTAACCAGATAGTTTATTGAGTGTACTTTTGTTTAGTAAAAATCTTTCGATGTCAAATAATATGTGAGTCTTATCTTTGAAAAAATGTAAATTGCCCTAGCTGATTTGTTTATTTCTTTAAACTATATTCAGGAACAATACTTATTTTTCTGTCAGAGAGGAAGTATTTTAATAATTTCAAAGAAATCGTGCAGCCTAAAAAGCATCTTTCCACCTGATTCTTTATGTCTTACCACATTTCTCTCGATTAACCCCATTTCTTCCCATTCGACTTTTCAATCGAGGATCAACTGTCGATGAAAAATTGTCTTGAGAGCAGAAAAGCAAAAAATATAACTGCCAGTTTGAAACCTGTGGTAGCCATTGGTGGCTGAAGTTTTCATCACCTGCCAATACGGAAGATGCATGTGGCTGACAAAACCCGAAAAAGCTATGAAGTATAATTTTGGGTTTATGATTTACTTAAGAATTTAATTGGACTTCAATATGCTGAAGGATGGAAAGCCACGAACATTATGTCGAAAGTTGTGGCTAATATTTGGCCAGGCATTTCGTATAATTTTTGATAATTTAGATTTCAAAACACGAAAAGGGCAATTTTGAGGAAGGCATGCGTGATTGGATGATCGTTTCCAGCGGCGAGTCCTCAGGTTTAATATAATAGACTTGCAAGAAATTCTTCTCAAAGTATGAAAGTTGTGTAAAATAATAAATTCAAGTCGAAAGCGAACAGGTGATGTGAAATAAATCAAAGTCTCAGTAAGTGGTTTGAAGTTGTGATTGGATCAGGTGTCTCATAAATCAGCAATATATAAATAATCTAGTTCTACAGAGCATAGAATAAATAATAAAGTTTGTCAATGAAATACCTTGCTTCAATTAGGTGTTGAACTTTCATCATACTTTCACCATACTTTTATCATACTTTCTACAATAAATCTTTGTGCATAGATTATTACCATTTTTCCCGAGACAAATAGGTTAAGAGCTTCATCAGAAGTTTGAATTAGGAAGTTAGTTGTCATTTTTCACTTTGGTGCATGCACCAGATCGATCTTTATGGGACGATTAATATGAGATTTTGGGATATCTTTCGCTGAGCATGGATTCACAGTAATACAGCTGGGCAGGCAGTTACATGCCAGGCGAGATAATTACAGAGCGCTCACCGGCCGCCAAGTCAAACAACCCAAACATCAGTCCGTTCCACCATAGGCGTCCAATTCCGTGGACACAAAATGATTTCGTGCAAAGGATCTTAACACCGTCCTTTCTCCCTACCATCCATGGAATCTGCGTGACTTCAAATCACGCATTTCATCTTGTCACACTGAAAAAAAGTCCGAATTCCTAAACCGCATTTGCAACCCTCATTTTACCTTTTAAATTATTTTTCATCATTTGATTAAAATAGAAATTATTAAAGAGAAAAAATATTGTGCGCTCGGAAAAAAATGTTCACCAAAAACAAGCCTGGTTAAGTTAACCAGATTTGCAGTTAAATATGCCCTTACTATTTTGTCTGGTAAAAGTAACCAGAATTCTGGTTACATTTAAATTAAAATAACCAGAATTCTGGTTAGATTAAACAGGAAAAATAGTAGGCGCATATTGAACTAGAATTCTGGTAAAGCAACCAGAATTCTGGTTAACTTCTAGTTAAAACAACCAGGATTTTGGTTACCATAACCAGAAAAAAATAGAGCATATTTAACTACATGCTGGTTAAATTCTAGTTAAAGCAATTAGGATTTGCATACTTTAACCAGTATGGCTCTACTATTTTGTAGAGCCATATTTAACTAAAATTCTGATTAACTACAATTCTTGTTAAATTCTAGTTAAAATAACCATAATTTTGGTTCAATTCTAGATAAAAATATACAGAATTCTGGTTAAATTCTAGTTAAAACAACGAAGATTTTTATTACTTTATCCAGAAAAAATAGAAAGAGCATATTTAATTAGAATTCTGTTTAAATTCCAGTAAAATGACCAAAATTTTGCTTAAATTCTAATTAAAACAACCAGGATTCTGGATACTTTAACCAGAAAAATAGTAAGGCTATATTTAAATAGAATTCTGATTAAAACGACCACTACAATTCTGGTTAAATTCTAATTAAAATAATTTGAATTCTAGTTAAACCAACCAAGATTTAACTTAAATTCTGATTAAGACAACCAGAAATTCGAGCCAAAATAACCATAATTCTGGTTAAATTCAAGTTAAGGCAACCAGAATTCTGGTTACTTTAACGAGAAAAAATAGTAAGAGTATATTTAACTAGAATTCTCGTTAAATTCTGGTAAAGAAATCTGAATTCTGGTTAAAGTCTAGTTAAAGCACCCAAAATTCTGGTCACTTTTACCGGAAAAATATAAATGGCACATTAAACTAGAATTCTGGTTAAAACAACCAGAAATTATGGTTAACATAACTATATTTCTGGTTCAATTTTTAGTAAAATCACCAGAATTATAGTTAATTCAACCAAAAAAATAGTAAGCGCATATTTAACCAGAATTCTAGTTACTTTAACCAGAATTTTAGTTACTTTAACCAGAATTCTAGTTACTTTAACCAGAGAAAGTAGTAGGGACATATTTTAACAGATACCAGAATTCTTGTTAACTTAATCAGACATTTTTTTTGAGTGTTGTTCATTAAACAAAATCGTCGGTTGACTTACTTGGGTTGATTTAAAAAAATATTTTAGTTAAGACAACCAATTTTTTGTTCATTTTACCAAACTTGGTTTCCTGAATCAACCAAAGATTATCATTGAATCATTTTGTTAATTTTAAGGAACATTTTTGTGATGCAAGAAAATATTTTGTTGATTGAATTAAATGTTTTAGTTGAATCCACCAATTTTTTTTGTTTGGTTAAATCAACAAAAATATTTGGTGAAATGGACAAAATTTTATTGACCAAACAATTTTTGTGCGTCAACTAAATGTTTTGTTGTCCATATAATAACCATATTCTTTGGTTTAATCAACAAAAGTTTTTATTATTGGTTCAACCAAATATTTTTCTGAGTGATAATGGTTGTGATAATTTTATGAAAAAATTACTCACAGGAGTTTAATTATTGTTGCTTTTGATGCTACTGTATTTACTGCTTCTGTACAATAACACAAAGTAAAAGATTTCTTTCATCGAAAACAAACTTTGTTTTGAAAGCACTTTATTTGATTTAAACAAATTTTTATTCAATAATGTTATTTATTAATTTAGCAAGGTTTGTTTGAATCAAACAAAATTTGTTTCGATCAAGATAGTTTGACCCATCTTTTATTGAATCAAACAAATTTTTTTCTCAATGTATTCATATCTCCATTATTATTGTCATGTCAATTTCAACTTAGTGTAAAATATTCCTCATCGGAATACATACTTAAAATGTGTCATGAAAACCGGATTTTTAAAAGAGGAATGAAAATGTCGAAGCAATCAAGAGACACCCTCTCAAGATATGCTTTTATGGTCATTGATCAGGATTCTCGTGTTTATGAGGAGGCCGTCGCTGCGGATTATGTCGACTCGAAACGATCGCTGTCTCCAACCGCAATACAAACTTGTGGATCCCTCGGTTATATTATTCTTTCAAATTATCTACATCCTGATTGAAAGAACCTTTTTTTAATATAAAAACCTAATTTAGTGTATTTACATATTCTTCAAATTTTAAAATGGGATAATGTAACATTAACACATAAAAAGCAAAGCAAACTGGCAACGTGTTGGATGTTGGATTAGGGTCCTCGACTCAACCACATCAAACGTGACCGCGAGAAGAAACCGAAATTGACTTTTAACTCTCTTCGATAAATTAAAACCCTCGACTCTATTGAACAGAATTGTTCATCGTTACTGTAACATTTCAGTTCAATATAAATTTCTCTCTCTCTCTCTCTCTCTCTCTCTCTCTCTCTATTAAACATCATAACATCAATTATAATAACTTTCCTATTTCATAAATTAATATCCTAAAATTGTATTCATCATTTCAGTATAAATACAAAGGGTGATTAGATCATTATTTTTATATTCTGAGATGAAATCATGTGAGATGATAAATTCAGCATCTTAAATTAATTTAGGCTCATTTATAGAGAGGTGTCACATTGATCATTAGAGTAATAAGTCTTTCTAATTCTAAAATTTCTTTGATCAATTGAAATGAGTTTGTGGCCAAGAATCCTATTTAGCTTAATTTAGGATCTATCTCACAATTTCTTTTCGTCATTTCATCATCTATTTCACAATCGCTTTTCATCAGTAGTAAATCTATTTGATCATTTATTTCAGATATTATTCTGATTGAGGTTGTTTAGATTTCCAGTTCGAAATATATTGTATGTCATTTATTGCTCGTGACATGTTGAAAGTATACGAGCCTATTCTACAGGTAGTTGCATTAATTGTAAGTTATAATAATAACAACACACACAACACTCGGACTGGGATGGGGCGCTTTTATTCGGTTTCGTCCCCTTTTGAGCGAGCTAATCGATTTGAAATTGGTCCCATGACGATGTTCTTTTGCCTTCCCCGTGCCCACTGAATTTCTTTCACCAAATCTCGACCACCTTGGTGAAAACGGCTGCTTGCATTGTCCGAAACGAATACAGAATAGACGAGATTTTGGTTTAGGCTTGCACAGCATCCACGTGAAATCTTCACGGGTCTCGCCTAATTTTTAGCCTTCTATCTTTTAAGGTTTTTTGGCCAGATTGAAAAGTCACAGAATCGATGCTTTTTCTGAATTACTCAGGGATAAATTCTATTACTTTTATCTGAAAAGAACAAAAGTGCCAATTACTTACTCTCTAAATTTGAATTGGTCAAAATTTTCACTGATTTCATTCAAATGACCCATTTCAATTAAAATAATCAGTGACAATTTTGATTGATTCAGATTTAGAGAGTACACAGTAAAATGAAAATCTAACTTTCAGATGAAATACTGACTGATTTTCAGTTGAAATGGTGACTGATTTTCAGTAGAAATACTAAACAACTTTCAGTCGAAATAGTAAATAACTTTCGGTAGAAATAGTGACTCAGTAGAAATAGTGACTGACTTTCAGTAGAAATAGAAACTGACTTTCAGATGTAACGAAAAGAAGCCTGCTTTCTAAATTTAAATCAGTCAAAATTGTCACTGATTTCATGCAAAGACCCAATTCTATCTCATTCATCAGTGAATGAAATCAGAGAAAATTTTGACTGATCAAGATTTCGAAAGTACATAGTAAAATGAAAATCTGACTTTCAGTCGAAACAGTGACTGAATTTCAATCGAAATAGTAAATAACTTTCGGTAGAATTAGTGACTGACTTTCAGTAGAAATAGTGAGTGACTTTCAGTGTAAATAGTGTCTGACTTTTCGATGTAGCGAAAAGAAGCCTGCTCTCTAAATCAGAATCAGTCAAAATGTTCACTGATTTCATTCAGTGACCCATTTCTATATAATTAATCAGAAAATTAAATCAGTGAAAATTTTGACTAATTCAGATTCAGAGACTTCACAATAAAATGAAAATCTGAATTGATGAAAATCTGAATCTGAAAATTTTCAGTTGAAATTGAGTTCGACTTGCAGTCGAAATAGTAACTAACTTTCAGTAGAAACAGTGACTAACTTTCGTTAGAAATAGTGATTGACTTTCAGATGTAGCGAAAAAAAGACTGCTTTCTAAATTTTAATCAGTCAACATTTTCACTGTTTTCATTCAGTGACCCACTTCTACATAATTAATCAGAGAATTAAATCAGTGAAAACTTTGACTGATTCAGATTCAGAGACTACACAATAAAATGAAATAGTAACTAACTTTCAGTTGAAATTGTGACTGACTTTCAGTCGAAATAGTGACTGACTTTCAGTCGAAATAGTAACTAACTTTCGGTAGAAATAGTGACTAACTTTCAGTTGAAATAGGGATTGACTTTCGGTAGAAATAGTAATTGACTTTCGGTAGAAATAGTGACTGACTTTCAGTCGAAACAGCGACTGACTTTCAATAGAAATAATGACTGATTTTCGGTAGAAATAGTGACTGACTTTCGGTGGAAATAACGACTGACTTTCAGTAGAAACCGTGACTGACTTTCAGAAAAAATAATGACAAACTTTCGGTACAAATAGTGACTTTCAGTAGAAATAGTGACTGATTTTTAGTAGAAATGGTAATTGACTTTCAGTATAAATAGTGACTAACTTTCAGTAGAAATAGAAACTGACTTTCAAATGTAGCGAAAAGAAGCCACTCTCTAAATTTGAATTAGACATCCACTGATTTCATTCAGTGGTTCATTTCAAGTCAATTATTCAGTGAATTTAACAGTAAACTTTTCTGAATAAGCAGTCAAATTCAGTTATCAGTTTTAAAGGTTTCCTTATATCTATATTATAATATAATTTAAATATCTAAAAATAATCTCTCGAATTCTTTCGCAAACAATTAGGTTCAAATTTAAATAAATTTGTTTAATCATCCAAATTCTTTCACTTTTCCCTAGAGTAATTTAATTTTCGAAAATAAATAATTGTAGCTTAAAGCTAGATTTGTTAGAATTTTATTCAAGAAATATCTATTCTTTAAACCAATTTAATTTACTTTTTCGTTTTCACAACATTGAAAATAATTTTTTACTTTATTTCCAGTCGTGGTAGGAATAGAAATTAGCTTTAATAAAATTAATATCTCTAATTGAACCCGAAACTTTATTTATTTTAAGCTTTCTGACTAAAAATTTATTTGGCTCATATATTCCTTACTTTATTTTCCTTGATTTTTTTGGTTTGAAGTCTATAAGTAACTAATGACAACGCGTATTCTATCACCAAATGATTCAGTAACAATTTTCATTAACTTTTTGTCCAATTAAATTAAATTTTACCTGTGGTAAAATTTTTCACTTTAATGTGAAAGAAAAAACAAAGGATAAAGTTAACCTCGATTCCGGGGTAAAAATTATTTATAACAAAAATTAACTTAAGATAAATAAAAGCCAAATATCGGTTTTTTCTTTGATTTTTTCGTAGCAACACAAGAATTTTGCAAGATGTGTATTTGCCTAAATAAAAATTTATTCCTTTAAAAAATTATCGGCAACAAATTTTATCCTCAGTTTTTTTCCGAGGAATTGCTAATGACTGCTCTAGGAATTACTCATTTTCAACTAAAAATATTAATAAAAATTATATTATAAATCATTTCGTGTACGAATTCTCATTGTTTCGTTAGTCAAACAACTATTTCAGATTTAGAGAGATTGCCAATTAAAGTAAACAGTTTCTGCAAGTGGTAATAAAAAATAAATTCAATGTATAAAGTTGAACATGTTTAAACACCATTCTGAAAAAGACTTATCATTGTCAATTTGCAAGTGCCACTCAAAATCACAGGTTTTCGACTTTTGTCTTGGTCATGATGAAAATAAAACCAGGGTGCATTGGGAGGATGACGATTCAATATTAGAGCCTCAATCAAAACATCGTCTGCGTTAAGTAGATACCGTCTGTCAGTGTCAGTTACTTCTTGTCATACTGATTAAATATTGTGTTAAACATGTTTTCATCGACTTTCTTGAGCAAAACACACAACTCAAAAAAATCACCTTTGAAGCATTACATACTACGAGAGGCTGGGGAATCCGATTTATTTTTTAATTCATAAATGAAGCAATAATTAAATAATTGAAAAAGTTTGATTCTTGAAATCAAGTATATTTTCCATTACCCAGGATGACTTTACTTTTCATCAATCAAATAGAGCCTTAGGTAACAACTATTTACATTATTGTCTCCTTGAAAAGAATGATCCTAGTCATGATGTGAAGAAATGGGATGGGACAAAACAATGGGAGTTTCTGAGCACAATTTGCTTTATTCTTTTGGGAATAAAGTAACCATATGTGGCCATTGGCCAACAGTAGACCTCCGAGCTATACGAGAAATAAGGCGAAACAATTTTTCTCTCATGATGCCGACAGTGGGTCAAATTAGTCGGCTTTCTTCGGGGTGTGGCCCTTTTTTGGGTTTAGCTAGGTGTTAGGATGTTAGGTGTTGGGCACAAACAACGTTCGAGAGAGTGAACAATCTGTTTGTTCTGTCGGCGGCGGCTTGTGGACTAATGACACGTTACACCTGTGCCATCCCGACGGGGAGCCCAAGCCCCGCGTCTTCTTCGTTCCTATAATTTCTCGGACAAGAAAGCGGTTGCAGAGTCAGGGCTTTTTAGACCCAACGACCACACGGTCCCGCTTCTCAGACCACGAAGGTGTATTACAAACATGCATGTTCGCACTTGTTTTCCAGTCTGCTTGTCTCCTTGGTATGGTGTTCCATCAGAATCAAGTGGAGATGTTTAATATCACATTTCCTTCCTGAAAAAAAAAACAACAGGACGCAAGAAAGACTTGAGAAGGACATTGAGAAACGAAAAATATGAGCAGGGACACACTGAAAAAAATCTGCCCGGCCACCTTCGGGGGCGCGGGCACATTCTCATCGCGCGCTTCGCTCGCAAGTTTAAGCGCGCCTAGGGCGCGCAGAGTTTTTCCATTCAATGGAAAAATTATTGGTCTTAAATAGATCTACAAATTTTCTGTTAACCATTTTTTGATAGCATAAGTAGTTTACAAAATTTTGAAAATTTTTAGGACTACTTTTTTT
Organism: Euceroptres primus; assembly: GCA_037177015.1. NCBI lineage: Eukaryota > Metazoa > Arthropoda > Insecta > Hymenoptera > Figitidae > Euceroptres > Euceroptres primus. The sequence continues at coordinate 679 of JBAGKK010023572.1, read as the reverse complement.
TTGCAATTTACAAATCCTATGTACAGATGATTATAGTAGTCAGAAAGAAGAACAATTTCTCCTTATGACATTTTTCAATAAAATGAAAATTATCAGACTTATAGCATTTTCAAAAATCAGAAGAAAATGAAGATTTTAAGCCAAATAACGCACGATATGAAAAAAAGTCAAAAAAAGAAAAATATTTCTTTTTGAAAGCTCTAAAATATTGGCATCACAACTTTTTGAATTTAAAAAAAAATGAAAATTCCAATTTTCCCGCCAAAAAACGTAAGATATGAAAAAATATTCAATGGAAAAATTATTATTCTTAAATAGATCTACAAATTTTCTGTTGACCATTTTTTGATAAAATAAGCAGTTTCCGTTTTAATCTTAAAAATGTTGTTAAAAAATTTAAAAATTCAATTTCCCTGCCAAAAACATGAGAAATTCTTACAAAGAAAAATGATTTACCTTAAAAATGAATTTTTGCCTTAAAGAAATTTAAAGACCAAAAACCAATTTTCGATACACCGTTTTCTGATTGGATAATTAATTTTCATTTTAATTGTGAAAAATACTGTTAAAAACTTAAAAAATAATTTTTCTTCATCAAAGAATTTCGAAAAAATTATGGGATTGTATTGTGCTTTAGCACACTAGAAAGAAAGAGTTCGTTAGCCAGCCATTTTTGATG
>JBAGKK010023561.1:0-11329 GCA_037177015.1 Euceroptres primus | reverse complement strand
AATTTTTGGGACTACTTTTTTTTGCAATTTACAAATTCTATGTACAGATGTTCATATTACTCAAAAAGAAGAACAATGTATCCTCATGACATTTTACAATAAAATAAAAATTATCAGACTTATAGCATTTTCAAAATTCAAAAAAGCAAAAGAAAATTAAGATTTTAAGCCAAATAACGCACCATATGCAAAAAAGTCAAGAAAAGAAAAACATTTCTTTTTGAAAGCTCTACAATATTGGCATCACAACTTTTCGAATTTAAAAAAAAATTGGAAAATTCAAATTTTCCCGCCAAAAAACGTGAGATATAAAAAAATATTCAATGGAAAAATTATTGTACTTAAATATATCTACAAATTTTCTGTTAACCTTTTTTTGATAGGATAAGCAGTTTTCTTTTTAATCTTAAAAATTTTGTTAAAAAATTTAAAAATTCAATTTCCCCGCCAAACAACGTGACAAACTCTTACAAAAAAAATAGCCTTCAAAACCAATTTTCAATTAACCGTTTTTTGATTAGTTAAATAATTTTCATTTTAATTGTGAAAAATACTGTTAAAAACTTAAAAACGAATTTTTCATCACCAAAGACTTTCGAAAAAATTATGGGATTGTATTGTGCTTTAGCATACTAGAAAGGAAGAGTTCGTTAGCCAGCCATTTTTGATGAACGGTTTTAGTTTTATGCATCAAAAAGCACTTTTCGAAAATGAAATAAACCATTTACAATTTCTCCTCTTAAAATCGGTGAAGTCCTTGAAAATTTTTGAAATCTAGTAAAATCTTTCGAAATCAGTAAATATTTTCTGAAATTTATTGAAATCGTTTGAAATCCGTGGAAGTCGTTCATATTCATTAAAATCTGTCGGAATCTTTAGAAATTACTTGAAATTCCTTGGAATCTATCCAAATATCATGAAATCCTTTACAATGTTTAAAAACCCTCTGAAATCCTCTAGAGATCGATGAAATCCTCTACTATCTAGTGAAATCTTTTGAAAAACGTAAAAGACATTTCAAATCTTTCAAAATCCATGGAAACCTTACAAGATTCTTTAAAATCTGTTACAGTTGTAACATTCTAAAAATTAATTCTTAGAAATCGCTTAAAATCCGGTGAAACCTGATCAAGTTCTTAGCAATCTTTTAAGATTTTCTAAAATCCTTTGCAATTCTTGTTTTTTGATTATTTTCAGTGACAATTTTCGGTTGAACCAAAACTGTTGGTTATAACATGCTGCTTAATAAATTAAACATTTCTCCTTATAATTTGAAAATGTGTGTGGAAGCGCAAATCATCGGGATTATTCGGGCTGGGTTCGATCTGAGGAATGGAATAATGTAGCTCCATCTCCCAGATTTTTAATCTATCTGACTGTGTCTGTGTCTGGTTTAGCTTTTTACGTCAAAGGGCTAGATCAAATAATTTCTGTACGGGTGTGTACCGGAGCAAATGCTTGCCTGGAAAACGCGTGAAACATTTTTTTTCTTTTTTGAGATCTTCGGAAAAAAATAAATTACTGTGATTACGTAATTGATTAGACAATTTTAGAAATCCATGCAAAAGAGCGAGCGCGAAGCGCGGGAATCATGATGAGAATGTGTTCCTTAAGGTCAATAGAACATTAAGTATGTTAATTGTCATCTAAACTAGAAATCAAAAACAAAGTTAACAATCTCTTTAAAAGTCCTAAGCGCTTTGAGAAAATAAAACATGATTTAATTTCTAATGAATCAATAAAATGAGTCGCAAGCATAATCGCGAGCCCTAGAGGCGCTCAAACTTATTTTATTAAGAGAGAAATTCAAGTATCATGCTGAAATTGCGGAAAATAATAAAGAATATATTAAAGCATCAATTTCGGGTAAAAGTAAATCATGAAGAATAAACTTCACTCTGTGCAAAGAACGACGAATATTCCGCGAGCCCGGAAGCGCGTTCAAACTAGCGAGCGAGGCAACCTTCGCGAGCTTTAAGGACCTCGCGCGCAGCGCGAGGTTTAACGATAACGGAGCGTGAAGCGCGACGTTCAATAATATCGGAGCGCGTAGCGCGACGATTAATAATATCGGAGCGCGAAGCGCGATTGTCACTTCGCGCGCCCTAGGCGCGCTTAAACTTGCGAGCGAAGCGCGCGATGAGAATGTGCCCGCGCCCCCGAAGGGAGCCGGGGAGATTTTTTATTTTTTAATTTTTTTAAATTGGCAAACTACATTTCGCAAGATTTAAAATAAATTCGTCGTCATTAATATCCTCCACTTTCTTTGACTTTTTCAGGAAACATTCATACCAAAATTGGATTTCGAGCAGTGCCACCTTCGGAACGCAATACAAAATTTTTTTCTTCAATTTGTGAATAGCATTGCAGACAGAGTAAATGGCGTTAGTTCTAGAGACAACCATTCTAAACGCATTCCTTGGTCCGAGGGGTCCCACCTCAACGAATTTTTTCAATACGCAAGGCGACAATTTAAAAGCATGCGGTTTGTTCATTCTGAAACTTGAAAGCCTATTTCAATTGATGTTCGATGCTAAAAGAATTTATTCGATGCTTTGCAAGTATTTAAATTACTGTGTAAAAAATTGCAATCTTTTGGCTTTAAAAATTTCCAGATGATAAATATTATTCAGGATCCTCTTGAGAATTTCTGCGTCCAGGTCAAGGCACACGATTTTAGGTAAATCTGTCTTCCTAAATTAATTCATGCTCCGGCTGTGTTGATGCATTCCAAAAAAGTCGTCCATAATGAGTTAAGGATCTGATTTTCAGGACGTGCATTTGCATGCCAAATGTCTTCTGGGTCAAATTTTAAGCAGCAATATTTTGCACACCAAACTTGGACGTAAATCTGAAAGCATACTTCAAAGGAGGATAAACTTTAATTATTTCATGTGCGTGGATCACAAAAAAGATGTTTTGAAAAAGTGCATAGCTATTTGCGTTTAAATATATGCGCAAGCTGTTGTAACTTATATTAACAGAGTTTTGAAAGGGTGTATTTTGCCTAGAGATCCTAATCAACTGTTTTTACCTGTCAAACTTGCTTAACAGTGCTTTTTAAAAACCATCCGTGAAATTAAGATACTTGCGGTCAGAAACAATCCAAAGCAAGGTACAACCAAACCGAAGTAAGCTAAAATTAACGCACCGAAAATAGAAGCCAAAAACGCGAAACCAGTTGCGAGAAAGAGAAATCTTAAACCAAAAAAAGTAGAATTCGTCGCGGAAAAATTGGAACAAAATGTTCCGGAAGTACCAATCAAACCCCAAGCAAAAGAAGTTGTGCTTCTCGCAACGAAAGTTGGATCCGAAGTTGCAATGGCTGATTTGAAATTCCAAGAAGTTGCACTCTACATCCCTAAAATTGAATTCGATTTATTGGACGGAGAAATCGACTTCAGCAATGTGGAGCTTATTTTTTTAGAAGATGAACTGGAGGCAACACTTGAGGAGTCAGATGCTGAAAAATTAAAATTTGGCAACATCTGAGAGAAAATCACATTAATCGTAAAATGCAGGACGTGACTGCTGCAATTTCCGTGTTGGTATGCAAAATCGAACTCAAATCGTTGATTCAAAATGTTCTCCGCAAATAACAATCTTGGAGTAAACGACATGCTCCACATTTCTCTTTTTATGTCTAAATTTATTTTATAATTTTTTATTTAAACAAGATTCGTAAGATATTTAGGAAGAAAATAACGACAATCGAGGGTCAGACTTTACACCTTTTATAACAATATTAATTTCAATTAGAAAATAGACACAATTTATACCTTTGCTCCTTTATAGGTCAGAAATATGATAGAATAAATTTTTATTCAAAAATAATGTTCAAAATAACGGAGAAAATAATTTTGTCCATCTAAAAATGTAGGTTTCGAAAAAGGATTTAATAGTACATTATTCGCCAAGTTTGAACGCAAATTTTGGCGAGAGCGTAGTTTAAATCACGAGGCGAAGCCGAGGGATTTAATCGCTCGAGCCAAAATTTTCGTTTGAACATGGCAAATATAGTGCTTTTCGTCATGAGAACGTGAAAAAGCCAAATGAAAATGCCTAAATGACGAAAAATTTCTATATACGAAGGCAAAGAGTAAAAATGTAAAGACGGCTCCAAATAACAATCTTACTCTTAATTTCTCACACAATTTTAACTATTTTGCGATCTTAATTTTACTCTTACTGCTAAAATTGGTTGTATGTACTTTCATAATGTACAAACTTTTATTTGTAAAAATTATTACGTCAAATTAAAACTGTTTTAAAACATACTTTTATTATCTTTGGCTTTTTCTTAAAACACACTTTTAAGAAAAAACCAATAGAAAAACAAACAGAAATATATAAATAATTATTCCAGTAATTATCTATGTATTTTTATTTGTTTTTCTGCTCGTTTTTTCTATTTATTTTGACTTTTTTAACGTTATCTACAAATCATCCGGATATAATCTGATATAATCTTAATCATCTATTATTATCTTATCTTAAATAACTGTAGGCTCGTTTGATGGCGCCACTGGCGAATATGTGTCTGCACTCCTTAAGCATTGAGTGCCTGTAACGTCGGGGCTTAAAGCCGACGTCATAAAACAATGAATACGTCCTCTAGTAGCGCGCCAAGGAACTTTAGCATTCAAAATTTATAATTCAGAAACAGTTTCTTAGCAAAATCAAAGAGAATAAAATCAGACAATCTTTACATTTAGAAAAGTAATATTGTGCAATAATTGCACATAAAAAGGCAATAGAGAAAAAGCTGAATTGCGGACTAGTTATCAAGTTTATATTATTAGTCATCATGGGTTGCAACCAATATAGCATAGCAGTCTCTCTATCTTATGTTAGGATTGCAAAGAATGCGAATATAAACAAGATTAAACCACAAGTCTGTAAGCATCAAAGAATCATGATTCACCTCTTTGAAGTTCCAGCGCTCAAGGCTAAGTAGGGTGAAATAGATTTGCTCTCGATTGCACAAGGGTGGATCATGATCAGTAATATGGTAATATGTTGCAATTCGACCTCGCGCGATCCTCGCACGTCAGTAGCGTGGTGATTGGCTGGAGATGGCGACATAGCTTTCCTGATTTGCTACCGAACCTAACACTGGACCTTCTCCCACCGGTTCGGCGGACAATCCGGAAATTATAAATATAAGAAAGAGGGGCACGGAGCGTCAGATTTTGTTTGAAACTCGAACGGGAATTAAACTTTGAATCCCTGAATCAAACATTATCGGACTTAGTCATTTATCGTGACTGCAATTGTAAACTAAAATTCATTTTATTTGGTAACAAATAAAATTGAACAACGTATTAAAATATTTAATAAGGATTTCAACGGATTATTAATAACTGTATATTCAATAAACAGTGAAACTGAATATTTTATTGGATCGGGCAGTCTGACAGTTCTGATAACTCAAAATCTAAAGTGAAGTGCCATATAAAAGCATTGTATATACCAACTATCAATGTAAAATAATTAAATAAACAAGTGTGTTATTTAAATAAAACTGAACAAATTTGTTACCCGAAATTCTTTAACAATTATTTCAAATTTTGAACTTTCTGTTTGGCTTTGGTTTCTCTAAACCAATTCAAAGAAACGAACCTTACACCCAGTTGACAAATCAAAATTAATTATTTAATAACCAATAAGAAGACTTCTACAGAAAGGAAGCGGCCAATCAACGTTGGATTTGACATCGACATAAGCCAACAAGGTGCCAGGACGTCACAGTGCCCACACTCCTGATGTAAGTCTCATCAAGCGATCCAGAAGACGATACACCAGATCCAGAGAGAATCCAAGGTAAGTGCTCAATCTATATTTGCATGGTTTTTGTTTTTAGTGTATGGTAGTTTTGCATTGCTTTTTGATTGTAGTATTAGTGATTGGCTTTTTGCTTTTAGTGCATGATAGTTTGCATAGCTTTTTTATTTATAGTGCATGGTAGTATTAGTTCATGGCTTTTTGCATGTTGCGTTGCGCCGATTCCGATTTGGAGTGGGGGTAATGACGGTGGGTACATTGGCCTATAAAAACTAAGAAATAAAAAAAGTTTCACGATTGCTTCATCTGCCTAGGTGATTGGTAGTACAAACAACCATCCAAGATGGAGACTTTAGAGCTGCTTGACGAATGGGCTAAGCTCATCCCTAACATCGAGAAGGCTTTGGATCTGCTTCAGACCCTGAGGGGAAGAGATAGAGTGCTCACCTACATTCAGCTATGGATAATAAGTGTGACAATATTTTAAAAAGTGTAAATAATATAAAGCGAGAAACATGTATATCGTCGTCTGAGTGACCAAGATGTAAATATCATCTAACAAATTATATGACTGCGTGTCCACCTTGTTGCGTTACTGGTACAAGGTAAAGGTGTGAGAGAAATTCTTACTAATCGTGTAAGATGGGCTGATTGTGACGCAGCGTTTAAGCGTCGACTCCAAACAGAAGTAATTGTAAATATAGGTGATAAGGATATTAATGCTTTCTTTGATTATGCCTTCATTTTATTTGAAAAGCGTATAAAAGACGCATTAAATAAGTTTGGAGCGATAAAATTGTACGCAGAATTAGGTGCTAAATTTAAAAGAGTTGTCAGCGACGATGAAAACGTAGAACTTAAGATATTTACGACTAAGGGAAAAGAAATTTATCCAACGACTGTATTAGATGGTTGGTTCAACGATAAAGTAAAACAACCAATCTTAAAGAGACTTGAAGGTTTCCAAGAAACCGATATCGAATGGAAATTACACTTGATTATAAAATTAGAAATTAACATTAACAAATACAGCCCTATGCGAGCTAGTTTTCATATCGGCTAATCGCTACCAATTAAACAGAAAAAGGCTTGTATCAATGTACAAACTAACGACAACGAATGTTTCAAATGGGCAGTGTTATCGGCGTTGTATTCAGCTTGACATGTGCATCGTGTGGCTCAGGATACGCAGTATACAGATAAATTAGATTTTAGTGGAATAAACTTTCCCATAACTCTGAAAGATGTACCGAAATTTGAAACATCAAACAGTAGAGTGAAGTGAAAATGATCAAATTAGTCGAATCGTTTGAGCTGAGCGTAAAAATTTGTGGGTTGGCATCCAAAAAAAGTAAAAAAAAAAATTGAAATCGGTTAATATCTTCTGTTCTCTTTTTTTATTTGAAAATTCAAATTTTAGAAAATTCCAAAAAATTTCCCTATAGCTCCGAAAATTATGGCGAATTTTTTCTATGTACAGTTTTTCCTAGTGAATAATAATAAATAATTAAAAATTAAAAAAAAATTTTGCTCAATTTAGAATTTTTTGAAAATGGCCAAAAAACATGTTCTTTTTATTGAGTCCTATGCACACATTTTGCAAAAAGTTGAAAATGTACCTGAAATTTCTTCAGCTTAAATCAAAGAAACATGTTTTTATTTGTTATTCGAAAGAACATTTTTTAGTTATGTTTCAAGCGTTCGAAAATTGTCGATTTTACATTTTTTTGAGAGAATTTTTTAGACTTATCTGGAGAGGTACCCACATTTTTTTTATTGCAGATATGCGCGTGCAGCTTTTCGCCCTCTTGGACAAAGCGACTCAGAACTCACCGCGTGAAGGTAGCTGCTCTTAGAGTTCCTTCCCTATCCGAACCTATCCATCCAACCATAAAAGATTCTCATAATACATATATGACAAATTATGTTTGCTTTATATTAAAAATTATATACAATATATATTACAGATTATATATTACAAATTATATTTGCTCTATATTAAATAGTTGTAACATGAAGTTACAACGGGGCCTTCGCTCCTTCCGACACGAACCTAGCTCGGAAGGGGTGAGGCCCGAAGTTTGACGATCGGTGTCGACGAATCCCGAAATACGGCAGCAGATCGTCGACTGCCTATCGCCAGTCCTTAGCTGCTTGCCATTCCTCAATTAGGAAGTACTGAGTGCAACCCCGTGAGAATCGTGATCCCTCAGCTGTTCCCAAAGTGTGTGCCATGCCCAAGCCAGTGCCATACCACCAGCTTTCAAGGAGGAAACATTTTCCCGATCCGACGACGATTGCTAAGACTACTTGCCGTTGCCATTACAGAAGAGGAACGTCTCCGAGCCAACGTCGACGCCATTGACAACCTCATCAACGTTATCATCTTCCAACTGTAAGTGGGTAAATAAACCAACATAATTTGTAATATATGTATTATAGGAATCTGTTATGGTTGGATGGTTGGATTGGGATAGGGAAGGAGTTCTAAGAGCAGCTACCTTTACGCGGTGAGTTCTGAGTCGCTTTGTTAAAGAGGGTGAAAAGCTGCAGGCGCATATCTGCAATAAAAAAATGTGGTTGCTCCCCCTCCAAATAAGTCTAAAAAATTCTTTCCTGACCCCTTCACTAGCTGTTTGCTGAAATAACGGGATACCATTGGTAAGTATCACCTCATAAATTCACTCCCTACCCCCTATGGGGGAGAATATGTATATAAAATAATTCCATCAGCTTATTCTTACGAAAATATCGTTGTGCTGTAATAGCACCATCATTTTTAGTCTTAGCCGGTCGTCAATTGCTTTAAAAAACGTAAAATCAACAATTTTTGAACGCTTGAAACATCACTAAAAGTTTTTTTTTGAAAACACAAAATAAGAGTATGTTTTTTTAGTTAAGCTGAAGAAATTTTAGGTTCGACATTCTCAACTTTTTTCAAAATGTGTGCATAGGACTCAATCCAAAAAAACATGTTTTTTGGCCATTTTAAAAAAATTCTAAATTAAGCAAAAAACTTTTTTTTAATTTTGAAATTTTTATTATTATTCACTAGGAAAAAATATACATAGAAAAAATTCGCCATAATTTTCGAAGCTATAGGGAAATCTCCACTATTTAAACGAGTGAAGAAAAATTGTCTACCCACGAAGAAAATTGTAAGACCTTAAACCAAACTACAAAATTAGTCAACCCAAACCTGGCAAAAACTTTTTAGAATTGAAAAATTATAACAATAAAGAAAAGGTCCCATTCATAGTCTATGCAGACTGTGAATGTTTGCTTAAACCGGCTGAGAAATCGCAGGAAAATATGTCCTATACTAAAGTTTTTCAACACCATTGAATCTTTAGTATAGGATATAATTTGAAATGCAGCCATAGGGATTCTTTGCCTGGCTATCATTCCTGCCCTAAAGGTGCAGACCCTGCAAAGTGATTCGTCAAGGAATTAAAGCAATTGGCTGAAGATGAGGAAACCGTCTTCCTATGCCTAATTCCTATAGATGATCTTACTCGTAAGCAAAAGTCTGCTTTCAGGGAAGCGACTGCGTGCAACATTTGTGAGCAGAAAATAGCACCGGTTGAGACAAAAGTTCGCGATCACCGCCATTTAATGGGTAAATTTGCAGGGGCGGCCCGTGAGGATTGTAATATAAATTATCAAGATCTCCGAATTATACCTGTGGTGTTCCAAAATCTCACTGGCTTCGACGCGGACCTTATAATCCGCAAAATTTGTACAGAATCTGTAGGGAAAGTTTACCTCCTAGTCAGGGAGCCTATTGCAAAAATTTGAGTCGATCGCTGTGATGGCTGATTTGTGGTGGAAACGATAGGTAATATATTGTGCAATAATAATTGTCTTTCAGACAAAACCTTTATCCCCTGCGTTATATGTTACAACAAGTTATTAACAAATAAAATTGTTTGCCGTGCCTTATCCATCACTTTTATGAAAATTTTTTGCTTCCTTCGATAGGAGGCAATTAAATAGATTTTTTAATACCTGGCTGTCGCCCTTTATCTTCGGCTTTAAGAATGGCTGCTAGCGTAAAATATGACTAAAAATTAATTTACCAACACCTATCGCTTTTATAGACGAAACCTCTACCGTTAGAAAGGTCGCCAAATTTCTTTCTAGAAAATACCCGGCTGACGCACCTTCGCCCCTGCAAAGGAGAGGCTGCCGAGGTTTAAACTCGATGTGCGAGTTTGCTCGAGAGACGAGTTTGAAATGTGCGCTCTATATGAGGAAAGAGCGTCGCGTGTCGAGCGTTTATGTGTGTGCGTGTAGCTGATACTATTCGCTGACATTTGTCGTTGCCTCGCTTTTTTATATGACAATTAATCGTTTTGACGTGATTTCTCATTGCTCAATGAAACGATGTTCAAGTCTTTTCTATGTGGAGAAGACGTTAACGTCAATGAATGTAGTGATGAAACTTATAAAAAATTGACAAGAATCGTTCAATTCCGCAAACAAAAAAATTTTCAGTAATGAAACTTGTCATTGTCAAAACAGTCAGACGTTGGATATCATTCCTATTGTTTGAAAGAAGTCACAACTTTAAACTCGAAATACCGAGCTAAGTTTGAAGATTTTTATCGCGACAAAACTCTTACTGCTCATCAATGTATGATTTTTAAAGGAACGTCCACGCACTCCATCTGATCGAACAAATCAAAAGAATGTGGTTGCGAAATTACCCGTGAAACCTTGTGAAACCCATGAAATTTCAAGAAAAACCCATAACGAGTCTTCGGTGATAGAGTTTAATGAATAACATCAACATTTTATGGAGCTCGGTTTCCTTCGTTCGGCAATTCGTGAAATATAATCAAAATAATTTCGATTGCTTAGAGATGTCACGTGTTTATCAATCTTTAATTTCTTATTATAATTTTTAACCAATTTAATGAAAGTGAAATAATCATGCAAAACAAAATATATGATTAATTTAGAGCATGATATATCATTTACATTTCATATTATCGAATTATATACAAATACTAATATCATTTTCAACGTATCACATTATTTTGTACATGAATATTATTACTATGTTGAATACTAATTACATTTTTAAAACAAAATTCAATAACTCTAAAAAAAACACTTTGAACCCAGTGCTTCTCCGGTGCTATGGCTTTTCCACAGGTACAACTCCTAGGATCTCGCCTTCCTTCTCGGACTGTTGTGCCTCGTCGCCTGGCCTCCGTCACCTAACCTCAGATTCGCTGCCAATTGTATTTTCCTACGCTTACCTCCTCGGCACTCAATACAAAATAAAACATAAGATTAATAAATAAAATTTCCGTACATTTCAGCCCTTAACCTAAGCTGGGATTCCTGACTTGACCGACGCTTGTCCTCCACGTACGCGCGCGTTTCAGGTTAGGTTCGGTTTCGGCAAAATCCCGGAGAATTTCTTACAAAACGTGTGTTTTTCTATCAAACCACATGACAATATATAAATACACACACACACACACATATATATATATATCTTAAATAATTGTAACCACATAATATATACAATTAT
>JBAGKK010023550.1:0-11329 GCA_037177015.1 Euceroptres primus | reverse complement strand
ACAACTTTTTTTCGAGGCGTCTCGGGAGATTCGCTATCACGGGGTTACTTTTAAATATTTTTTATTGAAAATTTGTCCAAACATACTCCAGATGCACTACTATAACATCCAAATTAAATTAATAAACCAGCGTTACTCATATCTCCAAAAAAAATTCTTGAAAATATGCGTTTCTTCGTCTCTAAAACCATAACCCCCCCCCCCTCGCCTTAAATCAAAGCGATAGATACTATAAAGAAAAATTGTTACAAGTCTTCGAAAATATGTACGTATACTAAGGTCGGAAACTCTATGTGACATTGATCCAGGTACTAATCCAAACGCATCTGACTTGTGTAGAGGTTTTCCAGTAGATTTCCATTCACCATACTTTTTCTTTCTAATTCCCTAGTTGAAATTCTCTCCTGGTTTTTATCCATACTGCTAGTCTAATCAATTTAACCCAAAAAAAAAACGAAATATTAAGGCCAAATACCTAATTTCAAATTTAATTACAAGCATAGACGTGAGAGGGCGCTCGACCTCTCTCCGTACGCGATTAGGCGAGTAAGACGCTGAGTAACTGTAACTGTTCTTAACATATCAAAAGCGGGATACGATACTTGTACGTGAAATCGTCAAAAAAATAAAAAAAGGACGCCACGAGGTGAGGAGTTTTAGCCATTAAACGAGACACATTCGCGGTCAGAATTTTTCCTCGAGTGATCGTGCCTAATAGAAAAGTGCATGAGGAAAATCCTGAGTGCCATCGGATTCCCTAAGGAAGAAGAGTCTGTAAAAGCTATGATAAAAAAAAGTGTGCAGAATAGATAAAGGACTCGAGAGTGATCGTTAAGTGGCCAAATCGAAGGAGAACGCGTAAAAAATGCGATATTTGGGCTTAACGGACATAGAAAAAAATTTTAAGCGGTTGATGGTCGAAAGAAATTTGTTCCCCTCTCTTGCCGAAAACACACGCGGACATGGACGAATTTCTTCACGACTTACAACGGCTGTCGACGAATTTAGAGAATTCGAGATTCGACTGAAATTTCGAAAACTAAAGGAATAAATGGATCAAAGGATAGTGGTGATTAATCGTCATCCCAAGGGGATACTCGTAATTTCGGCACACCAGCAAGACCCACAGCACTCAAAAACCCGGATCGACGTCCACCAATGAAAAATAACTCAGGAGAACTGAAGTGCTAAAACTGTCAGGGTTTTGGACACATTGTGAGAGATTGTCCTAATCTCAGACAGGAGTTGGAATGCACCCTCGGCAAGGCCAAGGGCCACACTCAGCGTCTTTGTCCTAAGAGCGATAGAAGAGAGGTTAACGTAGAGTTACATCGAGAGGTGATCAAACCATCAGGAAGTATCTCAAGGACGTCCGAGTCATCGGAAAAATCCTGAGAGGATTTGTCCATCCAGCAGTGCGAACTGCACAATACGGGAGTTCACAGTAAAAAGTGAAGATTTCCAAGTTGTTCCGGAGGCAATTAAACTGAAGAATTTCGGACCGTTGCATTATACAGTCGACTCGCCGGTAGTGATCATAGCCGATTTATTGATCGATGATGTGTCAGTGAAAGACGTTCGGGTGAGACTGGTTCCAAATGACGTGCAAGCTGCAAGCTTGATCATCCCAAAGTTGATTATTCAAAGACCGAAAACATCTTTACCTTTAAAGAAAACCCCGAAGCTTATTTGCGTGACATTAAACCGAATGTGATGCAGAAAGAAAATTTTTCCGAGAGTGAAAAGGAAGTAGTGCCGCTCACTTTCATTACGTTTATCAACGAGCTTGATTCGGCTAAACAAGAACACATAGTTCCAGTAGTCAATATAAACTCTTCACCTAAAAAATTATCGACGAACGAAGCCTTCTGCAGCAAAAGAATCGACAAGACCCCTAGCAGACAACCGGAAGAACGAAGACCAGTCAAACTGGAAGATATCGACGTCTGTTTAAATAAACCGACTGAAATCTTAGAGGACTTAGTGAGTATTGTTTTCAACGAGCAATAGCGGTGAAGCTCAACGAGGTAGATTGCACAAATGTCTTAGAAATCGAGATCTTTGAGAAACCAGGCAGTAAGCCTGTCGTTTCTAAGCCAATCCTTTGTAAAGAAACGAATCGCGAGAAAATTAGTCGGGTGATAAAAGAATGGAAACAGATAAGCTTTGCAACAGAAACAAATTCAATGTATACGAGTCCCGTATTTCTAACTGATAAGAAAGATGTCGATAAAAAGTTAGTAGTAGATTTCCGTAAGTTGAGTCAGCAAACCGAGAGAATCCATTTCCCCCTCCCTAATATAGGTGAGCAGCTATCGCGAATCGGAGATGTTTATCACACTCGATTTAGCACACGGGTATTAACAGGTGCCACTTTCGAAAGAAGCTCGTGCAAAGACGGCTGTTATTACCCCCCGATGAAACAGCTGAGTTCACGCGTATGTGCTTCGGTTCGTTGCGGGACAGACTTGTGTTATTTTATCTCGACGTCATTCCGATCACGGAAAAAACGTTACAGGAACTCAAGAAAAAAATTAATTTTAGTTCTAGCGGCGTTGGAGAAAGCCGAATTGACTGTCAAATTGTCTAAGTGTTGCTTTCTGAAAAAGCGCGTAGAGTATCTGGGTTTCGTCATTTCCAAGAGAGGCTTAGAACCGAGCAAATCCAATCTTTAAGCCTTAATTAACTTTACACGTCCAACGACTGTAAATTTTTTGCGATAATTTTGTAGGTTTGTCGAGTTTCTTCCGGTGGTACATCCCTAAGTTCGCGCAAAACGTGCCGTACGTCTGAAATGAAAAGGCGAAGGATGCATTTCAGAAAATGATCCGAATTCTTAGTAACAAACCGGTACTCCAATTGTTTTGTCCAACGGCAATTACAGCATTGCATACCAATGCGTGCGCGAAAGGTCAACAAAGCTCGAGTTGCTAGCCATCGTTGGAGCTATCACTCGATTTCATATCTTCTTAATCAATATTCATTTTAAGATGGTTACCGACTGTCAGTCACTGATCTACCTTAACCGAGAGAAGGCCAACAAATTGCAGCTGGTGCGACGGTTTGACCTCCTAAGCGAATATGATTTTTAAATCATTCACAAACCCGGTAACAGGATGCAGCACGTGGACGCATTGAGGCGCATCCCAACCAAAGACTCTGACTGCATGTTGGACTTGGAAGAAGAGATGTTTGGAACTTTACGATTGTCGACTCAAAGGATGAGATCCAACTCTGCCAATATGGAGACTAAAAGTTACGTCGAAAGAAGGAGATTTTAAACAAGCCGACTAGAGAAAGAAGCCAACGCGAGCGCGGTGAAATCGCAGGCTACGAATGTCGAAACGAGATTCTATATAAAAAAGTGGAGAATAAACTCCTTTACGTGGTGCCGGAGAGTTTCCGAAAGAGTATGGCAATAAGATGAGGATATTATCCTAGATTTTGGGGCACCCGAGAGAATCGTCACGGATAGAGGCTCATGTTTTACATCTGAGGATTTCCGCGAATTCTGTGAAGAAAATGGCATAAAGCACACCCTGAACTCGACCTGTCACCCTTAGACCAACGGCCAAATGGAGAGAACGAATAACACTCTTCTTCCCGCAGTCCAAGCTAAACTTAATGAGACCCAAGTAAAGGATTGGGACAAAGGACACAACAAAGTGCAAAGAGACCTGAATGAATCACCAAACCAGTCGACAGGATGAAGCCCGTTTGAGCTCCTGTATGGATACATTAACCGCCATAATGAAGGTCAACTAAGACTATTAACCATTGAAGACGAAACTCATTACACACCACCAAGGATCCTACAAGAAGAGGCTAGCCACAAGTGTTATCTTCGTACTGGCCCGCTAGAATTATCTATTTCAATCAGGGTTTAATTTAGATAATAAGCATTAACTTCCAATACACATTAAAGATAAGTTTATTGATAAGAAATAGTCCACTCTTCCTTTATACATTTACTTAGGCACACAGCCGTTTTACGTCCCGTCGGTCAAACTCGAGCACGAATACTATAACTACGGCCGAACGCTAGGGCCCCGCAACATACTTCTTCGTCTACAACCTCAGACCGACTGACTGACTCGACGCTGGCCCGCTTAACTAGGGGGGCGCTCTCAACCGAACAGCTAACGACTTATGGACTAAATTCAGGATATAACTAAACGATAACACTTGGACATCCTTTATCAGCTTGGTTCTCCAAGCTACTTCGTTACTTAACTTTAAATGTTTACAGCGTCCTAAATCTCGACATCTCTATATCTTCGCGGTTTTCATCGTATTCGTGTGCGAAGACGCACAGAATCATTCGGATCGGAAGTACAAGGCTCTGAGTTTTTATTTGTCGTAGATACCTTCTCAAGAACATTATTAATCGCAGATATAGTCGGCGTAGAAGTTACAAGTTTTTCAGCGCTCTTCTCCTCTTCATTTTCGGAGTCGCTTTCCTCATCGCTTTCACTGATAAACCCGTGCCAAATTTTTAGCTGGCTTACGTGCGCCGTTGTCGCCCGCTTGGATTCACCCTTGACACACAAGTTTGGTACACGACAGGTATCCGACGTCAATACTTCCGTGATTACTAGTGGTCCTTTGTTACGCGCCGGTAACTTCGTCGACTCGTCAGTTGCACTTTCTGCGGCTTTCGTTACTACGATATCTCCGACTTGGAATTTAACATTTTTCGACCTAGACTCATCATACCGTTTTTTCGCACTATGTTGTTCACGTTCAATTTTGTCTCTGATTTCAAATAGAACTTCTTCTGGTAGGCGATACGTTTCAGACCGTTCTGTTAGCTGCCTAGTAAGTCCTGCATTAAAACGAGGTAAATAGCCATAAAGAGCTTTAAAAGGTGTTTTGTCGGTAGTTTTTCAAACTGAAGTATTCAAGTTCCGCTCTATTTTCTGGACACTGTCATCCCAATGTCGGCCTTCTGTATCGGCAGAATGGTCTGATTCAGTCTCTCCACCTGAAAGTTCTCTTGCGCGTGTTGACTTGAATTGAAGGTAAGTTTTATACCGTGTTTATGACAAACATCGCTGAAGCTATCGGCTGTAAAGCTCGTACCCCGGTCAGTTATAAAACGTGCGGGCGCTCCGAATCGCCCAACCAATTCTTCGACCTTTCGTATCGTTGTTGAAGCTTTTGTATCTTTAACCGAATACAGTTGGCCGAATTTCCTTAAATTATATATCGCGGCCAGGATATATTTGTTACCCTGCGATGACGTGACGAATGGACCAAGGTGATCCAAGTGAACAATTTCAAAGGGCCTTTTGCCCGACGGAATAGGATGTAATTCACCCGCTTGCTTACCTGGCTTACGTTTCGCGAAAAGGCACTCAACGCACGATGCAATATGTCGACGAATATAGCTTCTCATTCTTGGAAAATAGAAATTTTCGCTGACACGCGCGAGCGTACGATCCACCTCAAGTGACTCGTTAGATTATGATTCTTAATAACTAATGCCTTCCGCATTGCTCGAGGCACTACATACAACTCTTTATCCGCACTCTTTTTATACAATATTTCATCTTTCAAACAATATCCATTGATTTCCCTCCTCCCTCTACGCGAGCGCTCACTTCCTTCCTTTTCTAAAATACTTATCTTTTGTGCCAATAAATCATCATTTCGTTGATACATCAAAATTTTATTCTCAGAAATCATGGTATTCAATACCAAGGCCTTATCTGGCTCTCCAATCGCCTCCTCAACCGGTGCACGGGACAAGGCATTAACATGCTGCATTCTTTCGCCAGCTCGATGGTGTATTTCGAAAACATACTCAGAAATTAAATTCTACCAACGCACGATTTGATGATTTTTTGTTTTTAAGGAATTAATATGGACCAATGCCTGACAATCAGTGTTAACTCGAAACGGTATCCCTACAAGAAGGGGTCGCAGTCGTTCCATGGCCCACACTATAGCCATAAGCTCTAATTTTGTCGAATGATAATTCTTTTCAATATCAGAAGTTCTACCACTGATAGCGTAAATTAAGCGTAACATATTTTTATCATAGCCTTGCAATAACATAGCGCTTAGGCCTTCTGCACATGATCAAGTCCAAATTTTCATTTTTTTTAAATTAAGCGTCAAACCAGCATCCCTCAATAAAGTTAGAATTTTTTTAAGCTTTTCTAGCAATTCATTCCAGGATCACGCATGGACCAAAATATCATCAAAATAAGTTAGTGCTAGTTTGTTTCCGAATGGACCGAATACGCGTTTCATCAACTTAGCGAAGTAGAAGGGAGCGTTCATTAAGCCGAACATGGCCCTTTCGAATTGTCTCGTCTCATCCTGAGTGATGAACGCTGTCTTCTCCTTCGCTCCCTCTGTTAAGGGAATTTGCAAATACCCTTGCGCCAAATCGAGTACTGCAAATATCGTCGCCCCATGTAGTTCTTCTAGGCTGTCGTCTATGTTGGGAAGTGGAAAGTTCATACGAATGATATTTCTATTCAGACGTCGGTAGTCTACAACAAGTCTTTGAGACCCGTCTGCCTCCTCTATAAGAACACAGGGGCTCGCATAGGGCAAACTAGTTTCTGTAGCTAATTTATTAGCTTTCCGCTCTTCAACTTTTGCCTTGATTTGCTCTCTTTCAATGGCGTTTGTTGGATAAGGTTTTAAAAATGGTGGTTCAGAGCCCGGTTTCTCTACAATATCCATTCTTATAAGATGGGTACACCCTAACTCGGACGAATCTAACGCGACACACATTCGGAACTCATTTAATAATTCCAACAACTGAATTTTTTGTTCTTTGTTCAATGGTAAATTATCTGATAACTCATTTTCCGTTATCAATTTTTGTCGCGGTTTTAACTCAGGAATATTCTCTTTTATGGTTATTGTCGAATTAAGGACGGTCCCTTTGTCTAGTTGTAATTCCTCATTGTTATGATTTTCGAACGGCAGAAACATCTCCTCATTATTAATTTTAATGCGTATAAAATTAATTAATGCAGGAGGCAAACACTTCAAATCTAGAACCGTGGACTGATCTGAATTTTGTTCTTTCGACTCTATTTCGGGATAAGTTTGAAATGGAAAATCTTTTCGGTACACAAACTCAAAACGATCATCATATCGGCAATACGAATGTTGAGGTAGGTCCGTATAGTTCCGCCCGATTAACACATCGTATTGTTGGGCATTATCTCTGACTACTCGAAAACTGACATTTTTGGCCTCGCACCCATCAAAGATCAAAACTGCCTGAATTATACCCTCTGACATTACTGTGCCTCCTCCAAACCCTTCGATTTCATTCGGTATTCTAATTAATGGAAAACCGGCTTTTCTAACAACTGACTCCCGAATTAGGCAATCAGAACTCCCCGGATCAACAGGAGCAAGCAGAGCAACCTGACCTATGCTAACATGCTTTTCATATTTCTTATGCGATTCACTTTCTCTATTATTTCGATAAGCTGAATTAATTTCCGCCCTAGGTAGCTTACAAGGTTTCGTACAATTTAGCGAAATGTGTCCTACCTCTTGACAATTATATGACCTTACCTTATCGTCCTGCGCGATATGGCCTTTCTGTCTACACCGGTAACATTCTCTACGCACGTTAGATTCTCTCGAAGACTTATTCTTTTCTGTTGACGACTTATCCTCTTCTATTGATCGCTGCGCTGAATCGAAGTTTCTAGCTGCTGTTGTCGAACTTTGTTCCTCCGTTGTTTGTGACACTCTAGGTCGGTCTCCCTGCTGTGTCGATTGGTCTTTTCTGACTCCAATTCTTTGTTTCTACGCCAACTTCAATGATTCCAGCTCGATTATATTCTGCAACAAGACATCAATATCAAAATGACTCTGGCTCATTATGGCAGTACTTGTTTCTCGTGACCAAAGACAAATTGCAATTTGTTTTTTGATCTCATCTAAGACAAAACCTAACGCCTTGCAGAGACGAAGCTTGTCAAAGAAATATTCTTTGGTATTTACATTTGGTTCCTGGCAGCGCTGCTGCATCTCCTGAAATTTTTCAGTCAGCGATTTTTCCATCATGAAAGTGTTACTGAAGGCTTTTCGGAATCCTCTTCAATCGTGAATTTCGTCTATATTGGCTGAATACCAATTTCTGGCCGCTTTCACCAAATTACTCCTAGCCGTCTCAAATGCGACTACCTCTGTCCATCTATGAAGTGTAGCCGTTGATTCGAACTGCTTAATCCAGACTTGTGCACTTACAGCACCCAATAATTCATCAAATTCTGAAATATCATGCGATAGGTCAGGCAATATATTATAGTTTTGCACTGCAGGTGTCAGGTTGACAGGTTGGCTGATTCTCTCCATCAGAGTAGCATTTTGATTAAACAAACTGGTTATTGCAGTCATCAGCTGAGAGATCTCAACAGGAGAAGGCTGATTTACTAAAGGTGGCGCTGAAGTCGGATTCTATGCCGGAGACACAGGCACAGATGAACCTGGCGAAGAAAATCTGAACTAGTTGAATTGACTTCCATCCTGACGAAGTGCAGTACCAACCGGAAAAAGACAAGTTCCGTCCGGCATAAGAATTCGTCCATTTTGTAATTGTACGGCTCCTTCTGGTAATCCTTCACTACCTAAATTTAGAAGCGCTCTCAACCGAACAGCTAACGACTTGCGGACTAATTTCAGGATATAACTATACGATAACACATATAATATTAGCTAATGTTCACAGTGTCAAATTTAACTGTTTGTAAGTGCTAATAGTTACTTCCCTTTGCAAAAATGATTTTTGAATGTTAATATGTACTGCGAAAATGGCGTATTTAATGCATCGGAAAATGCTGTTATTTTGTAACAATACATAAAATAACTTGGATTAGACCAAAATTATATTATCATTTAAAAATTCAATTTTCATGTCTCAGCAATATTTTTTGATCCAAGTAGCTCAAGTACAACTCAATGCAACTGTCCGAAATTAAAAATTCGTGTTTTTTAAATTCTATCTCCAATAGTTTTCTTAAGTGTTAAATACAATTTTTCTTTCGAAGAATTACAATCCGCACAAATAGACGAATTGTAAGTTCTGTGGGAAAAAATGAAAATGCAGAAGCACCAAATATTTTTCAGCTGGAAACACTTTTTTTGGTACCGATTTTTCAAAAATGGGAACTTTGAAAATTGGACACTTGCGCTAAATTATATTCGGTTAGGATAAGAAATATCCCATCAGTTAACGTTTTTTGTTCCGAATAATACATTTTGAGAAGTTTCGACAAGGACCCGATTTCTGAATAATATTACTTTTTTTTAATAGTTCTTTATTCATCTTGCATTCTTTTTGTAAAATGTCTATACAATAAAATTGTTATTAAACGTGACAATTAATTCTTGTTATTTTCCCAAATTTTCTGCTTATGAAATTGTCATAAATTATCATTTTATTATTAAATAAGCAATTTTATATAAACATTTGTTATTATTTTTTAACATCATCATTATAAATTTGAATGGTTAGTTTCATAATAATTCAATTTTATATGAAGTCTAATCCCTTTATATAAAATTGAAATTTTGAATAACTTTGAATACTTTTTATTATTTTATCAACAATTCTTTGTAAAGGAGTAATAAGATTAACTTTATTCAAATAATGAAAAAAGTTGCTCATGCATTATCGCAGTCGATAAAGTTTCATTCTTTAAAACGTTAATTATTATACTTCAAAGAATTTTCGACGAAATTTTGACAATATTCATGCAACTTTGATAGATGAGCGTCTTCTATTACATTAATTTTATTATTTCATACATTTATTTGACACGTTTGCATTTCCCAATTTTTAATTTTTTTTTAACTTCGCGCGCAAAATGCTACTAGCGATGTACTGTGATGTACTTGAAGCCGCGTTTATCAGACTTTAAGATGTTTTTTAAATTTCTAACACTGAAAAATAAACCTACTGCAATTACGGCATTACCTTCTAACGTCAATTTTAACGTACAATTATAATTGCAATAATTTATATATTTATTTTTTTACTTTTATTAATTATAATGCGAGATTTCTTTACTATTACTTTAGGATTACTTTATGGTTACGCTGTAGCGTAACCCTTGCATTCAGGCGATCCGCTAGGGAACAAATAATGGTAGATGTATTAGACGAAGAGATCTCAAGTTCACCAAAATCATTACGTGATAATTAAATCCATTAAAAAAAGAATTGATCAAGTTTCTTAAACACGATCATGCCGCGGTACCGATTCGCTTCGAACGTCCTTCCTTATAGTTTTGCGAGGAACAGCCTTCCTTACAGTTTTGCGAGGAACGTGCATCCTTACAGTTTTGCGAGGGTCACTCCTTCCAATAGAATTGATCCACAATAAAAACTCCCGGATTTCGTCCGGTGGTGGTCTTTTGTCTCCATTCATTAATACTGTTAGTACGTATCTCGTAAACGAATCGTCAAGGCTAGGACGTGAGTCTTATGGAGCATCAGAGATCACGGCCTTTGAGTACAAGTAAACGGGATACCCTCAGCTAGGGCGTGGGCCCTATAGGTGTAGAGCATCGTGGGTCGCTGCCGTTGTAACAAAGTAAATTACAAGTCAACAAAGTCCCTTCGGCTGAAGCATTCTAAAACCAAGCACCTTTACAGTCGTCGTATAGTCGGTACTTCGCGGTGACAGTTCGGAGTTCTGAACTAAGTGCGTTTAAATACACCATGTGAGATATTCTCGTAGTCTTGCAACATATAACAAGGGAATAAAAAGACGATTTTCATCCTTTTCTTGACCTTCGACCAGGAGCTAGAGTAAGTAACATAACTAATTTTGTATCCTTTCATTTGTGTTTCTTTGAATAAATTAAAGTAAATTAAAATCAAGTGTTCGATTATTGTGTAACGCAAACCCCATAGGTTTGACAAGTGACAACGATCTCACAATAAATAATTGATCAGGCCTTACCAACCTGATCTAATCAGCTCACTAGCCTCTCGTACAATACCATATATATAATCACCCTTGCCTTCTGCTCGGGATGTAACGAATTAAAGTGTAGTTAAAGTATTGTTAAAGTATAGTTAAGGTATAATTAAAGTAATGTTAAGGTATAGTTAAAGTATAGTTAAAGTAATGTTCAAGTATAGTTAAAGTATAGTTAAACTATAGCTGAAGTGTATTTGAGGTATAGTTAAAGTATAGTTAAGGTATAGTTAAAGCAGGGCTCGGAACTGTTCAAGCTTCAAAAAATAGTAAAATAGTAACTATACTTCTCTCAAAAAAGTAACCAAAAAGTAACGATAATTTGGCAAAAAAGTAACCAAAAAGAAAGCATTATTGAAA